>MU864948.1:277073-326456 GCA_033576145.1 Cladorrhinum samala | reverse complement strand
TTTTTTGGGTACCTTTTTTTTTTTTTTTTTTTTTTTTTCACGTTTTTTTTTTTTTTATTGGTTTTTTTATATTCACATTTAAGGTAAAACGCGGGGGGGCCAAAAAAAAAAAAAAAAAAAAAAAAAAAAAAAAAAAAAAAAAAAAAAAGGCCAAATTGGGACTTACCGATTCCGGATGGGTTGAGACGGAGGGATTCCTTGATGAAGCTGTCCATCTTGACCAGGTTGGCGAGGGATTTGGAGTCCAGGACGATGCTGCCGTCTTTGCTGCGGAACTTGTTCATCTCGGCTTCGAGTTCGGCGCGCAGCATGTTCATGTACTCGGGCCGGATCGCCAGGTCGTGCAGAACGTGCGTGAGGGCCATGCTGGCGACGTGGACGGCGGCGAAGGACAGAGTCAGGTGGTCGCGGACTAATCGGGACGACTTGGGCGGCTCGTCTGCCTTTTTGGCGTACCGCCCGAGCAACCAGCTCGTGATGCGGCCTGCCTCATCCTCGCATTTCTTGGAGCTCGTCTGCCTCTTGGCCTTGAAGCCGCCGTTGCCGGTGGAGCTTGAGAATGAGAGCGGGCGTTTCTCGCTAATGATTGGATCCAGAAGCCGGGCTACAGTTTCCTGCACCGCTGACACAGCCTTCCGCTCCCTCAGAAACGGGCCAACGAGCGGTCTGAGAAGGGGGAAGTAGCTGCGCAGCTTGTCGGAGAAGTACACGCTGCCCATCGTGTGCTGGATCGATGCTTGGACCCACTCGTCTGTCCGGCTCAGGGGGAGACCGACAAAGACTCGGCCGCTGGTGAGGGCAACGATTTGCAGCAGGATCTGGTAGGTGGGGAAAGATGTCCAGTTGGCTGGCTTGCCAACCACTTTGTCGTAGCCGTAGGTTATCTCTTCGGCCATGACGCCCAGGAGGCCATGTACGCCTTGCGAGAGGTCAAACTTGAGTGCGTCGACGAGCTCGTGCATGTCGGTTCCAACCTGCGTGTATTGACCGAAGAAGCGCTTGTACATGTTGCCGTTGAGAGTGAGATCTGGCTCGGGAATCTTCTTGATTTGCGTGTCGAGAGTTTCGAGCGGGAGGATGACGGTTGGATCCTGGAAAGGAATTACCCAGGCCTTTCCGGGGTACTGTGTTGAGTGGTTTCATTTTAGTGCCGCCCTCTCAGCTGAGAACAGAGTGTATGATGAGAAATGGTACCTTTGTCTTGCCCTCCCTCATCGCTTCCCGAAAGCCATGCCCCGCGGGCTTCGATACCGTCGGTAACGTCCTCGTTGGCGGGAGCAACTGGTCGATGATCGCAAAGAGAAAAGATCTGATCCAGTATGCACCAAAAAAGATGCCAACTATGGCTATGACGGCCCCCCGGGGCGTCGCCCAGTCATGCTGGAACGGCAGGTGGTCCAACAATGCCAAAAGCGTCATGTTGAAGACAGAAGAAACCTTTGATCAGTCGAATTCGAGAAAATAATTGTTGGTTCTCTTGTCGAATGCCCAATCTCTTGTGGCGGTTTATCTGATGAAGGTGACCTGCGCCTGGCACATAGATATAGGCCGGCCTAGATATATAGATTAAAGCTGTCGGCCTTCGTCACCGGGGCGGTGGCCGCACTGGGCCCGTCGGGGTCCGAGCTGAGGTGTGTTGCTATTTGAGCGCGCTCTAGTCTCGCGCGAAATTGCCTTCAATATTGTGTCAGATTAAGGTTTGATCCCCCATATCTACAGTACTCCAGTTGAGTCGTATGTTTTACTTTTATTAAGCTCCACAACAACAAGCTCTGACACCCACCACCACCACCACCACTACCACTACCACCACCATTACAATCACCACCACCACCCAACACTAGCAGACATGATGGCCAAAAACGAGACAGACGTTCTCATTATTGGCGGAGGCCCAGCCGGCCTCTCGGCGGCGGTGAACCTCGCGCGCAGTTTGCACACCGTTGTCGTCTTTGACTCGGGCAAGTACCGCAACGCTCTCCTTCCGCACCTGCACGGAGCTGTTGGCTGGGACCACGAAAATCCGAGCTCGGTCCGCGCGCAGATGCAGAAGGATTTGCTGGCCCGCTACGATACCACCACCATCGTCCCTGCTGCTGTTGCTACTGTCGCTCGGACAGAGAATGGGGGAAAGGTGCGCTTCGTGGTCACGGACGCCGAGGGAGAGGTCTGGACGGGCAGGAAGCTCGTTCTGGCCACGGGCGTATCTGACGTCCTGCCTGCCAATGTTCCTGGCTATGAGAGCTGCTGGGTGAATGGAATGTATGCCACCCCTCCCCCCTCCCCAATCCAAATCTTGTTACAGCAACAAACGTCAAGACTAACACACAGCTTGTGACTGTTTAGCTTCCATTGCCTCACAAGTCAAGGATTCGAGGAAAGGGACAGCGAGAGCGCCGGCGTGCTGGGAATCGGAGACTGTGCTGCAGTCTTTGCCTGCGCTCGTCTCTCGCGGCAGGCAAGACAGCTGGCCCGTCAGGTGCGCATCTTCACTGACGGCAATGCCGAGCTGGCGGCGCAGCTCAAGGCCGGGCCCGGAATCTTGACGTCCGAAAGCCCGTCAGTTTCTCTCGAGGAACGCAAGATTGTGCGGCTGGAGAAGGTGCCCGACAAGACCTCGTCGGTCATTGTCCATTTGGAGGACGGCACGGCGCTGACCGAGGGGTTCCTCGTTCACAAGCCAAAGATGCAGGTGAACGGCGACTTCCACAAGCAGCTGGGGTTGGAGACATTTACGTTTGGGCACGAGATTATCAAAGTTAGCCCGCCGTTTCACGAGACGAGCATCAAGGGTGTTTTTGCCATTGGTGACTGCGCCTCGGCTCAGAAGGTCTTTGTTCATGCGTTGAGCATGGGATCCTTTGCCTGCGCCGGACTTGCGGCGCAGCTGCAGATGGAAGTAGAGGCTTAGGGTTGTACGTAATGGTTAGGATAGCAAAATAGGGGTATATGGATCTTGCTTCTTGACTAAGCCATAATAATCGTGAGGTGGTATATAGGTAACTAGCGGCGGCTTCCGCGCTTCCCAAACACTCGGTGGCCGGACAAGACTCCGCTGTGCCACCGACCGTCACGGCAAATGCCGATGTATAAAGATTCCCCAGGGATCCCCAGAAATGATGCCTGAAAGCTGCAAATCCTTCGGTCTTTTTTTTTTTTTTTTTTACTCTTTTCTCTCCTTCTCAATCTGAGAGACGTACTCATGGTGTAACCTCGACAAAACGAATCTCGGCTTGACCCCTGAAAATCTCATGATGTCCTGGCACGACGGCATCCCAACTATGGCCTGGCTAATCCTCCTAACTGGAATTGCAATCATCGTTTGGAGAACTCCTTCCCTCAAAAGTCACGCAAATGATATCATCTCGGTCGTCATCAATGTAAGTGATTGGATGAATTCTCACCCTCCCCTCCCCCCCCTTCCCCTCCCCGGCCGACCTCGTATTACTTCGCCTCCATACCTCCCTACTAACAATAATCTCCTTAAGAAATACCTCACCTGGAAGTTCCCAGCCTACCATGTCCAGACAGGCAAACCGATCCCGACCTGTCCGTACCGCTTCCCCAACGGGCAAGGTGACGTTGGAAAATTTCTCCAAGGAAGAGAGAACAGCGAGAAATGGGAAGGCACATACGGTTCAGTTTACCGGATCTGGTCAGGGATGCGGCCTGAAGTGTAAGGACTTTTTGGACCCTACCTACGCTCTCTGTCTCCTTTCCCAAAAACTAACATTGGGGGAAAAAAATTGATTCCGCTTAGAGTCCTCACACGCCCTGATCACCTGCAGACGGTCTTCAAAGACTCGGACAGGCACTCCAAGGCGGCCAACAACAACTCGGGCCACCTCATGAGCCAGCTCCTCGGCAAGTGCGTCGGCCTGATCAGCGGGGACGAGTGGAAGACGGTAAGGACGAGCGTCGAGGTGCCCTTCCTGCGCAAGAACGCGACCGACTACGTGCCCCTGGTCGTCCGCCACATTCGCAAGCATTTTGACGAGCTCCGGACGGCGCAGCCCGAGCCGAGGCTGTCTCAGGGGCTGCTGGACCCGGCCGAGGACCTCAAGCTCCTGCCGTTCTGGGTCGTCGGAGAGGTCATCTACGGCGAGCTGAGCGAGGCGCAGGTTGCCGAGCTGAGGTCCCTCGCGCCCGTGAGGGAGGAGCTGTTCAAGCACGTCATCAAGGGCGGCGTGTCGAGATTCGCCTGGGCTCGGTTCCTGCCGACCGAAGCCAACAGGCTGCTGACTGCTTTCCGGCAGAGGTGGGCGGCGTTCAACGATGGCGTGTACGAGCGCGCCGTCGCCATGGGGACGAACCCGCCCATCGTCGGCATGTACGAGCTCGTGCGGCAGGGGAGCATGACGAGGGAGCACCTGCTTCACACGCTGGACGAGTCCCTGTATGCCAACCTGGACGTGACGACGGGCGGCATCAGCTGGACCATCGTGTTTCTGGCTGCCTACCCCGAGTATCAGGCAAAGCTGAGGGACGAGCTGAGGGACAAGTACGGGGGCGACGCGCACAGGTATGCACTGGGCAGCTCGTCTCTGCTGGCGTGCTGCGTGGCCGAGTCGGCCAGGCTGAAGCCCCTGGCCGCGTTCTCGGTTCCGCAGTCGGCGCCGACGGAGCGCGTGGTGGATGGCTATGTGATTCCCGCCGGGACCGACTTTATTGTTGACTCTATCGGACTGAACGTGAGGCATCCCTTCTGGGGGAAGGACGCCGAAAGGTACCGGCCCGAGAGGTTTTTGGAGAAGGGCGCTCTCGAGATGCGGTACCTTTATTGGCGGTTCGGGTTTGGTCCCAGGCAGTGCATGGGCAAGTACGTGGCCGACATCATCATCAGAGGGTTGGTCATTCATTTGCTGGAGAATTATGACTTGGCACTTCTCGGCGGCGAGAAGCAAGACCAGTGGGGGAGGAATCCGGAGGTGTGGATCGATCACCCAAAGATGTTGATCGAGTGTGTGAAGAAGGCTTGAATTAATACCTTATGGACGAGATGGAGTAAAATGGCGGATGAGTCTTGTAATTATATATACATTAATATTTAGCATGTAAAAGTTCTTAACTTGTGTCAATTTTGTCCAACAAGAGTCTCGTGTCGTGCCACGCAATGACAGTGGTCGGGGAAGAGAGGGGGGGGGGGAAGGGGGGAGTTCTTTTGTCGTGTATATGTGTTTTTCGAACTTCACACCAGAAGAATGCAAGGTCTTGTTTACATTCTCTATCTCACCGTAAAACATCTCCAACAAGCACAAAATTTTGTCACCTGGCGCAACTACTTCGGCATGTATCATAGGCTCAAATTGATGTATTATTACCTCTGGTCGGTACCTATCTATCAAGTCCCTGGAATCACCCATCTAATGCCCATATGTCGGGGCGACCTCCAAGATCTTCTGGATAGCCGGCCTGGCAAGCATCCGCTGTCCCCATGCCTCAATCTTGGGCCAGTCCTTGACATCGACACCGAGAAATTTGAACATCCACGGCATTGCAAAAGGGAAATAGGATAAATCTGCCAGCGTGGGCCGGTCCTTGAGCGCCACATAGTCCTGGCCCGGCTCAGAGAGACGCTTCTCCATGATGTCCCACTGTCTAAGGACGTTGGCGTGAAGCCTGGAAAAAAAAAAGAAAAAGAAACAAGAATTAATATCTCGGGTTCCCTAAAATTGAATGCTAATCAAAAACTCACTTCTCAATTGTCCGAGGAAGCTGAACCGGATCCTTGCGGGTGGGATAGCCGCGCTTAAAGTAGAGCCAGTACTTGGCCGTCGGACCCAGAGCGGCCGTCTGGTACGCCGTCCACGCCAAGACGTTGCCCTTCTCGAAGACGGTCCTGCCGGTCCAGGTTCCGTTTGTATCGAACCTGTCGGCCAGGTACTGCAGGCAGGCCGTGCTCTCAAAGACGATGACCTTTTCCTTGGTCACTGGGTCCTGGTCCTTGAGGGAGGGGACCATGCGCTCCGGGTGGATGGCGTAGAACCACTCGTCGCGAGTGTCGATGACGGAGAGAACGTGAGGGAACTGCAGCTCCTCGGCGAGGATTAGAGGCTTGATGTAGTTGATGTAAGAGGTCTCGTCGGCTGTTTCAGATGTTGATTAGCAACTCTGCTCAGCTTGTCCAGCCTGAGGTGAGCACAAACCTTTGATGATGTAGAGAATAACGCGGCCGTCGTATTCCATGTCACCGAGGACGACCTCGCCATTCTTGGCAAATTGCTCGGTTCCGTTGTTGTTGGACATGCTTGTCAGAGTAAAAAAGAAAATCAATGTTTGAGTGGGATAGATGGAATCTGTTTGGGTAACGGCAAAACAACTGAACTGATGATTTTAATGACAAAAGGCCGGCCTCACAAAAAACGACCCGGGCACTTTTCTTTCTTCTTCCTCTTAGATTATAACTTTGGTTTTTTTTTTTTCAAAATCCTCTGGTCCAAAACATGCAAAATATAAAACTCCGGCTTTCACCATGTGAGCATTGCACCCCCCCCCCCCCACCCCCCTTTTAGGGCCCGGGTCTTGACCTAAGACACCAACAACAATAACAACCACGATCCCGGTCCTCCGGACCCCGGTTCGGACGCCGTTACATTTTGACAAGCTTTGATCTACCATGACACACCGCTCAGGTATGGGTACCTACCTACCTACGCAAAGTCCTCCACCTCCCCACTCATGATTCCCATGATTGAATTCCCATGTTCTTCAATCCCGCAACCCCCCCCCCCCCAACATTCCCCACGTAAAAAAAAAAGCTTATTGCCGGCTGCGGAACAGGATCCTCGCATCCGGATTGGGCACCATCTGGGCCTCGATGGCCACGCCCTCCGGCCGTTCCGTGACGGCGCCGTCCCACTTGAAATCGTACCGCTGCAGCAGCCTGCCCAGCACCAGCTTGGCCTTGCGCACCGCGTAGAACCTCCCCGGGCACGCGTGCGGTCCGTAGCCAAACTGCAGGAACTTTTGGTCGACGGTCGAGGCGGCGATGATGGTCTTTTGCTTGCCCGGGGCCGCGTCCGTCTTGACGAACCGGTACCCGTCGAAGGCGTCCGGGTCCGCGTAGTTGTCCGGGTCTCTGTGGATCGCCAGCGAGGTGAAGATGATGCGCGCGCCCTCGGGGAGCTTGAACCCGTCGTGGAAGGCAAAGGGCTTGTCCATGACGGTGCGGGCGCACGTCAGCGAACCGGCCGGGTACATGCGCATCGTCTCGCGGAGGAAGCTGTCCATGAGCACGAGCGAGGAGAGGGCCCTGTCGGTCCACTGGTTGCCGTGCTCGGCCAGGACGCGGTCGAGTTCCTCACGGAGAGGCTGGACGTATTCCGGCATCATGAGCAGCTGGAAGAGGCCCTGAGTGACTAGCACGCCGGACGCGCTGCTGGCGGCGAAGGTGAGGTGCATGAGATGGTGGGCCTGATGGACGGGGTCCTCATCGCCGGGGATGGACGGGGGGGTGTCGAGAATCCACTGCAGCATGTCCTTGTACTTTTCGGAAATGTCGACGCCGTTGGACCTGTCAGCGAGGCGCTGGTGGATGACAGGGAGGAGCATCTTGGTTGCGTGGTTGAGGTCGCGCGTGTGTCCGAATATGGTGAGGCGGGCGAGCAGCTTCCGCAGGGGCCCTGTAGCGATCACGTTCCAGAGGGTGCCGAAGATGAAGAGGGACTTGGAGAACCGGCCGCTCACGTCGAGGTACTCGTCGTTGCGGCAGAGGTCGAGGCCCACCAGGATCCGGGACGTTGTGCGGTGCAGCATTTTGGCGCAGACTTCGGACCCGTTGAAGCTCTTCCAGTCTGAGAGCTTGCCGAGCTCCTTGTCGACGGCGTAGTCGGCTTCGTCAGCCAGGAGAGGAACAATGGTGGCTATGAAAATGGTGAACCAAGTTCATCAGCGTCTTGTTTTCGAATTATCATGATTTTGCAACCGATTCTGCTCGTCACCCTTACCGAATTGAGAGTTCAGGAATTTGGCCACGACGGTGATTTCCACCGTGCTGTGGTACAGATTTCCCACCGAAGCCTGCATGTTGAACGAATCACTCAAAGCCTGGAAGAAGCTGAGACTTCTGGCGGGGGCCGTCTTGATATCCTTGAGGTACTTGGGCGGAAGGACCCAGTAGTCGTGCCCAAATACTTTCGAAACGAAGGGCTTCCCCTTCTTGTGGTACTTGTCGTATCCTTCCTGCCCATACTTGTCCATCGCCCAGCGGGTTGGCGTTTCGCGGGTGAACAGAGTCCTGAGTCTAGATTTTCCCACTCGTGGCACCGAAGAGAGTCTGTCGTACAGCCAGCTGGTGAAAATCAGGGCCAACAAGCAGCCAATTCCGGCCGGCGACACCAGGATGGCGGGGCGGAAATTCGAAAGCTGCATCGTGGGCCGCGAAATTCAACGAAAGCCGGCAGCGCGAGTGAAGTGTGATTAACGAAGAGAAAAAGATGTTTAAAAAGAGTAAAATTTGAGATGGACGAGAAACAAGATGAGGCGAGAAGCCGCTGGACATGTAATATACCTCCTGATCACAGCAAGATCCGGGCGGGCCCCGGAGTGCTTGTTGCTCGGATGCCGAAATTTGAAGCCATCATACGATAAGTATCAACACCATCTTTGATTATTACAATGTTCACGTTTTGATATTTGAGCATGTATTATTATATTTGGAACCTAAACTACCTAGGTACCTAGGTAGAGAAGCCACCTATTAATCAATCAATTACCATTTCCCCGCCCTCCAAAAAAAGTCCTCGGAACCGATTTCTTAGACTTCAAATGGCCGTCGTCCATAGACAAGGTGGAAGCGCTGAGTGCTCCCCTTGGTTGCCAGTTCTTCGTCCAACTCCTTGTAAAGCTGGTCAAAATATTCGGGTTCGAGGTTGAGACCGGGAATTTCTGCAGAGTAAAAAAAAAAAAAAAAAAAAAAAAAAAAAGTCAGCAAGGCTAGAATGCAGAATAATTCAAGATTTTTGGGGGCAAAAAGAAAATCTCACTTGTGCTCGCCGCTTTCAGGTTCGTAACCACCTGCAGCAGGTTCTCCTTGGTGCTTCCCCTGAGCGACGGCGAGGCCGCGCTCACTCCGACGGGACAGTCAATCAACGTCTCGATAATATTCACGGCGCCGGCTTCCCGCAGGTACCCCCGGAGAGCAAGCCCGTGCTGGCCCGACTTGCCGCTCTTGGACATGGCGTTGATGACCAGGTCTCCGAACTTGACAGTGGCCGGGTAGCGAGCCTTCTTCTCGGCCGAGAAGCCTCCCGAGTGATCGCACTCGAGCAGCTGGATCCAGCCCCCTGGCTTGACGAGCGAGAACAGCGTCGCGACCACCTTCTTGGCCGATGCGGGGTCGCAGGCGGAAAGCACCAGCTTCTGATGGACGAGATCAAACGACGAGTCCCACTCCCTGGGCCAGGGGTCCGTGACGGACTGCACCGAGAACTCCATGTTCTTGGGGGGCTTGGCCGGGAACATGTGCGGCGCAATGTCGGTCCCGAAGAACTTGGTGCTCTCGGGAAGGGAGGTTGCCAGATCCATGATCCACACGCCGTCGGCGGTGCCGGAGTCGAGAACCCGCATCCCCTCCTTTTTCATGTTGACGGGGCAGTGCAGGAGGCTGCCGGTGCTCGCCTTGATCCACTCGTGCTGAGCGCCCAGCCGCTTCAGCTCGGTGTTGTCGTGGCCCATGACGTACTTGACCTTGGACTCGGCGGGCGACAGCTCGATGGCCTTGACCCACGCGTTGCGCAGGTGGTAGACCTTTTCGATTTTCCACCCGGACCGCTCGACAATGGCGCGCCACTGGTCCTCGGTGCGCTCCCTCCCGCCGGCCGTCATCATCATCATGTGGATGTCGCCGTACCGCGACAGCCTCTGGGCCCTGCCGTCGGCCAGGACCGACTCCATGACGACCAGCCGGCTCCTGGGCCCTTGGGTGATGGCTTTGCGGATCGTCGACAGGATGGCGACGCAGTTGTCGTCGGTCCAGTCGTGCAGGCACCACTTCATGGTGTAGTGCTCAAACGCCGGGACCTCCTTGAAGAAGTCGCCGCCGAACAGCTCGACCCGGGCGCCGACGTCGGCGTACTGCCCGCCCTTGTCGTGGAAGAGCGTCTTGTTGTGCTCGGCAACCTTGGGCAGGTCGAACACGGCGCCGCGGAGGTGCGGGAAGCGGCGAAGCAGCGAGACGATGAGCCCGCCGCCTCCCCCGCCAATGTCGAGAATCCTGCCGCCCTTGCCGCCGGGCCCCAGAAGAGACTCCCACGGGTAGTCCTCGACGATGCCGGGCGCCATGGCCGTGGCCCCGCCGCCGAGGGTTCGGTGCAGGATGGGCACCCACCCGCGCTCCTGAAAGTAGCTGAACATGTCGAGGTCCGTCTCGTAGTTGACCTGAGCGGCCGAGCGGTTGGACGACTTCTTGGTCGACTCGGGGATCCCGCGCGCAATGTCGTACATTTGGTTGCCGTAGAGCTCGACCCAGTTCTTCCACTGGGTCCAGTGGTTCGAGAGCAGGAGCGTCGAGGCGGCGTTGTTGCTGTAGCGGCCGGTGGCCGGGTCGTAGGCGAATATGCCGTTGTTGCGGAGCAGCGTGAGGATCTGCGAGAGGCGCGCCGGGCGCGACTCGCTGATCTCGCTGAGCTGCTCGAGGGTCAGGGGGCCCGACTTTTCGAGAATGTCTGGGATGTTTTGCTGGACCGCCGCGTTGAGACACTTGGAGCTGACGTAGCCGAGGAAGTGGTCGGCCAGGATGACAGGCTTCGGCTCGAGAATGAGCTGAGCTTTGTGCAGCTCATTTATGACCTCGGCGGCCAACGTGGAGAGCCTGGCATCGGGGAGCTTGTGCTCTCCTTGGTCGTGAAGTTTGGCCTCGAGTGTGCTCTTGAGGGGTCCCTCCATGTGTGAAAGCGCGGAGCGGACCGAGCTTGAGAGGTTTTCGAGCACGAGGGCGAGTGTATCAGCTGGAATCAGTTCACCGCTCACAGAGCTGCGACCGTTGGCATGATCATTGCCACCGTTGGACTTGGAATCGGTCATGGTTTGTTCGAAAAATTGATTGATGATGAATGATTTTGTTTTTTTGACGATTGGCCAAGAAAATGTGAGGTTTTCTTCGACATTGAAATTGCTTCTACATGTCTTATATCTAAATATCTATATCTTCTGACCGCAATTTTGATTCCTATTCATCGCCGGGAAAAATCTCTTGGCCGGGCCCCGAAATGTCCATCGCATCCGGTGTTGGTTCGGTTGCTGCTCGGTCTCCATAGCCGGGTGCCGCCTTACTGTCCGGAAATTCCTCTTGTCATGTACGGTGATTTTCTCTGTTTGCAAAAAAAAAAAAAAAAAAAAAAAAAAAAGGGTGTAAAATAGGGAAAAAGAAGAGAAAGAAAAACAACCCAAAAAAACAAACAAGTGCGTGCCGCATGACTCTATCTAGTGTTTGTTTGAAACAGGGGCACCGATAGGGCAAAACAAAACAGGGCACCCCCAAAGATCCATGTCTAAGATGGATTTTCTCGGGGTCCCTTGCAGCACCTTTGCTTGTCATCACGTGGATACCCACCGACGACACAATAACAAGGTACTATGGATCCCCAATGATATGCGTACGTATATACGACGAGCTGGTACGACGGGCTAGTTCTAGGGGTGGAGGGCGAGGAACTTTTCCAATTTGGAAATCGAACGGTTGCCCGTGGAGCTTGCATCTCGCAAGATCCATGACCACTGCCAGTGGCACTTTACCCACATCCACGTCTTTGGGTTCACTGAATGCTACGTCGTGCCATTTCCTAAAATAAACGTCCGTTGTTCAACTTTGGCGTCATCAAGTGGAACTCTTTATTTCGCAAGCCAAGATTGTATTTTAGGTAGGTTCCTACTGTTATGTTTCCGCGAAACAAGATCCAGGGGCGGCTCAATGTTGTTATGCTCTTGCATTGCAACTTCTATGTACAATACAAAGCGCTCCATAAAGGATAGATATTGTGGAATACTGTACAGGTTTTTTTTTTTTTTTTTTCCCCTTTTTTTTTTCCCCTTTTTTTTTTCCCTTTTTTTTTTTAAAAAAAAAAGCTACATAATATACAAACATGTGTACTGTACATACATCCTGCAAAGAGAGCTACCTGTACATACCCCACTTTCCTAGCTTCATAGACATCTTTCGTTACCAAAACTACGGATATGAAGAGAAATATTAAAACATCTGTGTATGTCTAGACATATTAATTAAAAAGAGTGTGGAAAAAAAAAAAAAAAAAAGAACAAAAGAACCCAAAAAAAAGGGGAAAAAAAAAAGAAAAAAAAAAGAAAAAAGACGGGCAATACAATTCCAATCTCAAAAACTCCTGGTTCCCAAATAACCAAACCAACCTAAACCTTATCTCTTTTTTCCCAAGAGATCCAACCTCCCTTACGCTTTTTTTTTCTTTTTATCTATTTTTATTATTATTTTTCCCCCCCCTTATTCCACTCTGTTGCTGTTCTCGTCGTTGTTGTTGTGTGTTCCCACAGGGCACAGGAGTATCAACATCTCTTGCAGCCTTGATTTGAATTCGTCGCACCAGACTTCCTGAACGTTTGTCGTAGTCACCTCTGCTTTGCCCCTCCTGCTCGCGCTCCTCTGCCTCAGCGTTTCCAGGAGTGAGAGAGCCCTCGAGAGCTCCGCCCGCATCAGGTGGCTGCAAAATGCCATGTGGTCCCCATCGTCCAGCTGGATGGAGCCGAAATTCACGCGGGGTGGGGAGAATCGGAATCTGTAGGGGACGCAAGGCGCTCCACCGCTTCCCCGTTGCCCCTCGTGGCCCAAGTCGGGATTGCTATTGGTGGAATCCATGCTGCTGGACAAGACGGTGTTTTCAGAGTCTGTAGACGCCGATGATGATGATGATGATGATGACGACGCTGATGATGACGATGACGATGACGATGATGACGATGACGATGATGACGATGACGATGCTCGTGATGCCGAGGAAGACAAAGTAGTGCTGATAGCCAGAGGCTCACCTCCGGCGCACACTTGATGAGCCTTTTCCTCAACGTCGATGCATCGTTCCAAAAGACAGATGATGAGGTTCAGCGCGGCGGGAACCAGGGGCCGGCAGCCGACCGAGTGTTCAAAGTCGTCGTCCTTGATGAGATTGCCGAGGCGCGTCACGTGGTCCCTGCAGACCGAGAGCACCACGTCGAGCGTGTTTGACTTGGCGTTGAGGGTGTGGATGAGGGCCTTGATGGTTTCGGCGCAGGCCGAGATGTTTTGCATCTCGTCGAGCGTGCCTGGGTCCGGGAAGCTGCCGAGCGCGAATCCAACGGCGGAATCGGGAATGTTCAGACCGGGAATGAGTGGGTGGCGCTGCGAGCTGAGCACGGGATGGTGAGGTTGGTACGCACTGTGGTCCACGGGGTTCCTGCCGGCCTCTACAGAGGCGATGAGCTGGCTCAGCGAGGCGGTCGACGAGCTCGAGTCGCTGCTCGGGACAAAACCGGTGGCCGCCTCGACGCCGCCCATCGAGTCGATGTCCATGTCGCTGAAGGCGAATCCGCAGTCGGAGGTGGCGGTGGGCAGGGGAAAATCCGGCATTTCCAAAAAGTCGAAACTCGGAGTCCAGGCGTGGCCGTGGATGGATGCCATTGGCGATGCGACCGTTGTCGGCGCCGAGCTGGGGGCGGCCGTGGTCGTCGGCGTCGCTGTGATTGCCGTGCCGGCCGGAGGAGCGACTGCGGTCGCCGCGTGTTTGTGGCCGTGGGCGTGGCCGGATGCTGAGGAGGCGATGCAAGTTATGCATTGCTGAACGTTTTCCTCTGCCAACTGCGCGCTCCGTGCCCGCTTATTCCTGTTGCGGATGCCGCTGACCTTGCCGACCATGGAGATCTCATACTTGCAGGGCAGGTCGAGGTCCCTGCACCTGTCACAGCCCGTCTTCTGGCCGCTGCATTTGGTCTGTACTACCTCGGTTAGCGCCTGTTGCACGCCTTGGGGGTGGAAGGGGTGGGATCAGAGCGGCGGAGGACGTGCCTTGGCAGCATGGCAGCTGTTGCACGCCGACCGCAGCTTCACCGGCTTGGTCGAGGTGCTGGTCTCGCTGGTCATGGTGACGCGCATAGGGCGAACCGAGATAGACATATATCTATGTGTGTTTGTGCGTGTGCGTGTGCGTGTGCCGTGTGCGTGCGGGATCGATGGCAAAGCTCAAGGATGATGGTGCGATCTGTACCTCGGTTCGGTCGAGATCGTCGGCATTCCTTGGATCGAGGTTGCCAGAGATCTCATTATGTACTGCCTTGGGCCGACGCCGCACGGTGGGGGAGGCGGGCTTCAGCAGGGGGGTCACGACTTATCGGAAGCGATGGAGCTCTGTGTCGTGGGTCAAAAGGCTCCCGGTCGACGGTGTGGATGTTGCAGATCAATAGAAATAAGCATGCACTACACCTCCATAACACGTCTGCATGGTTCCCCGCCCGGATGGAGCAGGTGCGGTGTGCGGCAAGGGTTCCAAAATAAGAGGCACCTCGTAAACTGCTGTCTGCTCCCGGCCAGGACATGAGAGTGAATCAGGTGAAATGAGTGGCCAGACACGGTCGCACCCAAGGTTCCCAAGCTTGGTGCGTCAAATTTTGCGGAGCGGTGGGGGAAACAGGGTTCAACCTTTGAAATTTCAAACATGGCGGTCGATGATATTATGACCTGCAGGCTGGGTCAGTCGACAACAAACTGCCCGAGAAGCGGCTGCCTTTGCGGGCAGCTCCATGCGCTCGGGAATCTGCTAATACTTGTAACGAACATGACACCGTGGGCCCCCAGGAAGACTGTGTAATGTGTACCTATGTATGTTGTATGTACAAGTAAGAAACAGGGGGACCCGAACCCCCCCCCCCCCCCTTGTGGCCCCGTGTGGTGGTAGGTGCCATTGTGTGAGACAATCAGACCTCGCAATAGGTAACGACACGCTCGCGGCCAGTCGATTCAATCGTTATCACAAGATTTAATCACAACTGACTGGTTTACCCTTATAGCCCATAACCCCCCCCCCCCCCAAAAAAAAAAAAAAAAAAAAGACGGGACCAGCCAGTTCCATCGTTGGAACCCGATCATCTTTGAAGCCTAACTGGTTCATGCTCGCTGTTGTTGTCTCTGACCTCACTGATTCACTGGCCAACAAATCGCCTAGAATTCCAAACCCTTATCCCCGGCCTTCTGTACCCCGTTCTCTGCTGTTCTGTTTCCACTGCGATTGTGCCACAATACTGGCCAAGACTCCACCGTACAAGAGATTGGGATTGGAATGCCTGCGTGTTGTTGCCTTGTTGATGCTGATGACAAAAAACTCCACTGCCCTGCTAATCAAAATGTTTTGTATTCTATGTGACACTTACCAATCTAGTCTAATAGGTGATTACGGTGCATAGATTTGTTTGTTTAATCTCGTCGCCAGAACCAAAAAAGAAAAAGAAAAAAGAAAAAGCCAAAAAAAAAAAAAAGGTACGAATCTTAATTACCACGTTGTTTTCTCAACGCGCACTAGACTAGCCCCTGACTAATTACCCATCTACTTGTATTGCATGTGAGCCGGAACGACGACTCTTCCCTGCTTGACCGCCTCAAACCACCCGTTCACGCAGTCCAGCGACGCCTCAGACGAGCAGGAATGCCACATGTCGTCAATATCTGCAACAATCCACTCGGCCAGCGGACCCTTGGCGCGCCACAGCATCAGCTCTTCCAGCTGCCCCGCGGTATCTGCGCTGGTAATGACGCCGTCGCCCCGGCGGGTTTTGCTCTCGGCAGCATCTCCAGTGCCCGTCAGCGCAGAGTGGTAGAGGATCCAACGCCACGCGAGCTCTGCCCTCGCCAGACCTGACCTTTGCGCGAGCTGCCCCCAAGCTTCGTGGGCTTTCATGTATGCCGGCTGGTAGTACAGGGCTTGATAAACCAGCCCTTCGACGTCGCTCGTGTCGAAGCGCCCCTTCTTTCCCTCGCGGATCTCGTCGGCGCTGACCATGAAGAAGGATGCGCCCAGCGGCGAGTAGGCATAAAAGTCAATGCCCAGCCGTCGGAGTGTGGGCAGGAGCTCCAGCTCGCACCTCCGAGAGAGGGCGTTGTAAAAGCCCTGGTACAAGGTTGGCAGCACGTAACCCTTTGATTTCCCATATTCATAAAGCCGTTCAACCTCTGGGGCAGTAAAGTTCGACAGCCCAAACTAGTGTAGCAAAAGGCGATGATGTCAGCTCACCACTGTTTCGTCTACGTAGTAATTATCTGCGAACTCCAGCTGTGCCCTTGACGGGACGTGGGGACGGTGTGGGGTGTGAAATGAAGGGGTTTTGTTGCAAAGCAAGCAAGGATCGCGGCTTACCCTCTCAAAGGTCCCTGATTCGTAAAGCTTCTGGATGGCCGCATAGGTCTCCTCAAGGGGAGTCACAGGGTCCGGGGCGTGGAGATAGTAGCCGTTGAACTTATTTGCCAATCGATGTGGTGTCAGCCAAGGCCGTTGCGGGACTCCACCATGCCACCTTCAAGGTATCTTGGATGGGCGGTCAGGATCGAGAGCCCCTGGCGTCTGGATATCCTTCCAAGGCCACGATCCCGGTCACTTCTGGGGAAACATAGGTACCTTCTTGCCCGCTGACTGCAACCCCAAATCTTTCGCCGACTTTGTCGCATTCTCGAGCAGGTCGTGCTCAGAGTTTCGGGCGGGAGCAGCCTTGCCGTGAACAATGAACCGGTTCGCCACGTCAAGGGAGCCAAGTAACGGCTCACAATCTTGCTGCAGCCCAGGAGAAGTTGTATGGTTAGATCTAATGCCCCCGCCCGGCGCACAAACTAGGTAGGTGACCAATCATTGGGAATGCAAGCATCCAGCACTTACATATATCGCCCCACAGTCCAATTCCCTCACCCCATGCTCCTCGCAAATCTCCAGCATGCGCTTCTGGTCATGAGTGGCCTTCTGATTGAACTGGAAGGCTCCAAAGATGACTTTGGGTGCGGCCATGGTGCGGTGTGTGTTTGATGAAGCTGATTAAACCGAATATGCAACTCTCGGCCTTAATGGACAGTTATCTCCCGAAGGATGGTCAGGCACAGCGTAATTTGTAGTCAATCGACGCCAGACCTCTAATCATTAGTCGTGGTGTACAAGGGATGCTTGAGTTGGACCTGGGTCCTATGTGTCCTCCAGCCCGGACCGTTCAACGGCTTCCGGAACGCTCGGCTTGTTCGGGAAGCTTCTCTCCGCCGTCGGCCAGCTTCTAGCTGGAAGACTGGTGTCCACAGAGACTCCGCTCCTCCCACAGCACGACAGAGGGAGAATGAGGTTGGACATGGCTTGACCGGATCATCTCGAAACCCCCTCGTTGGCAGGTCCCGGAGACTTTCGATCAAGATAACACCCTGCGTTGTTTTTGTTTGCTTTGTTTTTTTTTTTTCTCTTGAAGGGGGGGTTGGGGGTTGGGAGTGAGGGGGGGGGGGGGAGGGGGGAGGTTTTGTTATTTTTCTTTAAATGCATTCCCTGCTCTCCTTGTCATCAAAGACCCAACCCGCACCTCATTTCCTCAAAACATGAACTCGACTTCCCCCCCACAAATGGAAGCAGGCGACACTCCCGCCCCATCCCCGGTTGGGATTGGCCTGCATGAGCCTCGGGGCACCATAGCTCCACATCTCCTGATGCTCTTGGTACAGCTTGCTTCGCTCGGCGGGCCACGCTTCCGCGGCCGCAAGACGCTGACGGTGGCTGCCATCGTCGGCCTCTCCGCTGCCTGCCACGTCAATCAGTTCACCACCAATCTCGGGCTGGCTAACCTTTTTGCCCTCGCCTGGCCGCACTATCTCCTCACCCTCGCCCACTTTTGTCGCTCCTCTCCCGAAGGTCCCGAAGGCGACCTCTGGCATCTCGATCATGGGCCGAAAGAAGCACTGTCGTTCCCCGCCCTGTCGTGGCGGAAGCTGTCGTGGGCGGTCAGCATTCTCGTCAACCTCCGCGGGATTCGGTGGACGTACGAAGTCGGCCATGTCCCGCGACGGGTCAAGCAGGGGGAAAAGGAAGACAGAGGGCGGTTTCTTCTGCTGCAGTTGGTAGATCTCGGTTGGCTCATCTTGATGGTCGATCTTGTCTCGCAGCTGTCGTCGAGGTTGTTCTTCCTAGACCCAGCCACCTCCCAGCCGTATATCAGCTCCAAGCATCTCTCCCTGGCAAGCCCGCGCTGGCAGTGGTCCCTTGCCAAAGCCTTCTTGTATGGAGCCGGGCCCTACTTCTTCATCAACATCCAGTATGTCGTGTGCTCCATCGTCGGAGTCGCGCTCGGCCTGAACGGCCCCGGTGACTGGCCGCCGCTGTTCGGGAAGCTCAAGGAGGCCACAACTGTGAGGAAGTTCTGGAACAGATTTTGGCATCAAATGATTCGCAAGGTAAATATCACATAGCCCGCCTTGACGCTTTCCCCCCATGCTGCTCCTGGCTGACGAGACGCGCGCCGCGGCGTGAACCTGAAGGGTTTGACAAACATCTCAACGGGGCTTGCGGATACGCTGGGAATGAAGAAGGGGACGACTCTGCACTCGTACACGCACCTGTGGACGGCGTTCGCCGTCTCGGGTCTCTTCCATGCGGGCTCCATGCTGATCCTGCCGGCGCCAGCCAACATCACCACCGAGGAGCGCACCGTGGGGATCCTCATGTTCTTCCTTCACCAGGCGTTGTCCATCACTCTTGAGGATTTCGTCCAGTGGGCGTGGAAGAAAGTGGCAGGCGATTCGGCCAAGCCCGGCCGGTGGGCTACCGTTCTTGGATACATCTGGGTCGTGTGCTCGTTCTGGTCCGCTCTCCCGCTCGCCGGGGCCGTGATGCTCAGGCTGAGGATGGGTCAGGATGCGCCGCTGCCCTTTTCGTTTGCGAAGCCTTTGGTAGATCTGATTCCTTTGGGGGTGTGAAAGAAACTAGGATTGTTCGGACGCCCAAGGAACCAAGCGGGCTGGATGGCGCCCCTATTTGTAGTAGCAACTTGAGGGTGGCCGAATCACGATTCGTGAGATACGTACGTAGTTGATACACACGAGCTGATTGCTCGGAAATTATTTCTATAATCGACCTAGTACCAAACCTTTTTTTTTTCTCGTGATTATTCAGAGGTGGGCACGGAGAGTGCCGTCTCGAAAAGGGAAAGTCGCCGAAAATGTTGTCCGCAGTTGCAAACGACGTTTCGGAATTATCCACTGGATAAACTAGAAGGTCCATAAGGAAGAAAAAATAAAGATGGAAAACAAGAGAGAACCAGACAGAGAGAAAAGTGGAAGAATCCTGAATAGAAGGGGGGAAAAAATCAAGTTTATTCCGAAACAAGGCAGGAGGATATCATGGCTGATGCAAGGGAGGTCAGTTACTGAGTGTCGCTAAGGTGCGAGTAACTGGTCCTTGGTGCAGGAGTTATCTAGATAGGTATCTAATTGGTAGGTGTTGCCATTGATGAATATGCAATGGTGGGACCTGCAGCAGAGGGTCACTTGCGCAATTTGCAAAGCTAGCAAAATTCTAAAAATACCATTTAGGTAGGTAGCTATAATAATTATGTGCCGCTGATGGCCAATGGTCTTACAACAGTCTCATCTAACACACTAGAGTACAGTACTTCAAACTATTGCATCAGCAACACCCGATCGACCGATCGGCTGATCCCGTCCCCGTCACGAATTATCAGAGCACGCCCGCCTGTAACTGAGCAGTGACACCGGCACCGGCAAACGCACCCGTCGAAATGGCATTGGCGGCGATCTTCCCGGGGGCCATGCAATCGCCAGCAGCAAATACGCCCGGCACGCTGGTCGCACCAAATGGCGCCGTGGTGAAGATGTCGCCCTGGGGAGTCAGCTGCAGGCCGAGCTGCTGCGCAAAGGGCCCGTTCAGCTCCGTCTTGGGGCGATGCACGAGGAAGCCCTCGGTCAAGCTGGGCCCGCTGGCGAACTGAATCGTGACGCTGGTTGCCGTGGGCTCCTTGATGAGCTTGGTGATGGGCCGCGTGTCGGTCACGATGTGCTCCAGCTCGTGGGGTCGGAGCCCGGCAGTGAGCGAGGCGGCAAGGGCCTCGGAACCATCCGTGTAGATGGTGACCTTGCCAGCGAGCTGCTTGGCGCTGCGCGCGAGGTGAAGCGCAGGTGCAACGTCGGCCACCTCGCCAATGGCGAGCACGCCGGCAGACGGAGAACCACGCTCCTCGTAGCCGTGGCAGAAGAGGCAGTGGAAACTTGCAAGCATGAGTCAGTAAGGAAGGTCAGCCCGCCCCCCCCTTTTCGCTCTCACTGAAACACTTACATGCCATGCACCCAGCAGTCGTCATAGCCCTCGATGTTGGGCAGGACGTCATGCACGCCCGTTGCCAAGATGACGCTCCGCCCTCTCCACGATTTGCCATCAGCGCTAATGGCCTCGAAGTTCCCGTTTGCTGCTTTGGAGATGCTGGTGAGGCCCGATTGGTGGAAGGTGACGGTCGCGTAGCGGGAGAGGATCTCGGCCCGCGCCGTGGCACGGAAATCGGCAGGATTCTTGTGATCCCATGTCGGGAGAGTGTGGAAGTGAGTGGCGCGTGCGTTGCGGAAAACGCCAGAGTCAAAGACGACGACATTCTGCAGGGCACGGGCCAAGGTCAGCGCCGACGTGATCCCGGCAGGCCCGGCGCCGACGATCAGAACATCGTGCAGTACAGCGGCACACATTATGGCGGGCGTGTGGGAGGGGCTGGTGGTGAGTAATCTGTGCAGTCCGGGCGAGGAAAAGGGTGGAGAGGGTTGGTGATCGAGATGCAATGTCCAGGAAGGGCAGGTTGGCGTGGTACCATCACATTGATTTCATGTGTGGAACTGGTTATTAATGTACCCCTTGAAGGCTGAGCCGGAGACCTTTCGGGTACATACATCCCCTGGAGTCTTGTTGGAGAGAACAAATCGAAGGACTGGATGGAAGGAAAGAAGTCGCGGAGAGTGCAGGGGGGGTGGGTGGCGACCGTGTCTGTGGAGGGGCTCCTGTTCTGGGCGCCGTTGCCGGCCCGAGACGCACCGGAGACTTTCCCGGAGACAATCACTCACCAGCCACACTGCCGAGATTTGAAGAATAAGATTACGGTTGCACTAATCCTTCGGACACCAAATGACATGGGTCCATGGTTTTTTTTTTTTTTTTTTTTTTTTGGGCGGCGATGCACGCTCATATTTATGTCCCAAAAGGGGTTCGGAGACTTGTTAGAGACTACCTTATTGAGGGCAGTACCTAGACATTCGCAGAGACAGCTACACCCAAAAAAAAAAACCAAAAAAAACCACCAGGTTCTCTTCGGGAACCTTCCATGTCCATCATTTGGCTAGAATAACATTTTAATTATCATTATTATTAATTTTTTATTTTCTTGAGCGGACGGCAACTGCCTTGGGCCGGAGACTTTGAGGAGACTTTTCCCCTATTCATCAGCATCAAAGCCGCGACCCTAAAAGTCGAGAGCCGGCAACCTAACAGTTTCCACCCGTCTGAACCCCCTTCTCAACAGCTACCCAAACGTGCCTCTTGACGGTACTAGCATCAAGCATCTCGACATCGCGAAAAGTCAGCACCAACCACCATGAGCGAACTCGAAAAACGAGAGCCCTCCCTGCAGGGGTCTGATGAAGCAACTTTGGACCACGAACCGTCTCTGTCCAAGGCTTCTGAGAATGAGCCTGCGCCTGCTGACTCCGGAACCGAGCACAGCTTGGCCTTCTGGATGGTCTTCGTCTCCCTGTGTCTTGCTTCATTCCTGGCTGCGTTGGACGTTACCATCATCACCACCGCTCTCCCCACCATCACTCAAGCCATCGGCGGCGAGGACAAGTACGTCTGGATTGCCAACTCGTACGTCATCACCTCAACCGCCATCCAGCCTCTCTTCGGCCAGCTCTCCAACATCTTCGGCCGGCGCTATGTCACTCTCGCTGCCGTTAGTCTCTTCCTTCTGGGAAGTGGCCTCTCCGGCGGCGCCGTCAACGTCGGAATGCTCATCGTGGGCCGCTGCATCCAGGGTGCTGGGTCAGGAGCCATCATGATGCTGCTCGATCTCATCATCTGCGATTTGGTTCCTCTGCGTGAGAGAGCCAAATATATCGGCATCGTCATGTCGTCGAGCGGTGTCTCGGCAGCCCTTGGTCCTCTCATCGGCGGGGCTATCGTGCAAACCATTTCGTGGCGCTGGATTTTCTACATCAATCTGCCCATCGGCGGTCTCGTCCTCGTTTCGGTCGTTTGTTTCCTCAACACCAAGCACAATCGCTCGCCTACCTGGGTCCACGCCCTTGGCCGCATCGACTTCCCCGGCAACTTCCTGTTCATTGCCTCGGTGGTATCTCTGCTTCTCGGCCTCATCATGGGCGGTCAAATCTTCCCGTGGTCCTCGTGGCGCATTATTCTGCCCATAGTCTTGGGCGCCGTCGGCATCGGCGCCTTTATTTTTTACGAGAGCACGCCCCTGTGCAAGGAACCCACCATTCCACTGGACCTGTTCGGCAACAGGACCTCGGCCATCGCCTACGTCCTGACCTTCCTCTCCGCCATGCTTCTTCAGTGGGCCACCTACTACCTGCCGATCTACTTCCAGGGTGTGCAGCTCTCGAGCCCGACAAGATCGGGCGTCCAGATTCTTCCTCTCAACACATGCCTAATCCCTCTCACCATCATTGCTGGCATTATCGTCTCCGCCACGGGCAAATATCTCCCAGTCCACGTTGCCAGTTTTGCCCTCATGTCGCTCGCCTTTGGCCTCTTTACCCGTCTCGACGCAGACACTTCGACCGTCGAGTGGGTATTCCTCCAGATCGTTGCGGCGGCTGGTTTGGGATTCACCATGAACAGTCCCTTGACGGCCCTCCAGGCGTCTCTTCCGGATTCGTACTCGGCCAGCGCCACGGCTACCTATGCCTTCCTCCGCAGCTTTGCCTTCGTCTGGGGCATCACTATTCCCGCCATCATCTTTAACGCCCAAGTCGACAAGCACCTTGACAAGATTACAGATGCCGGATTGCAAGAACTCCTCAGCGGCGGTGCTGCGCTTAGCTACACTACCAAGCACTTCCTCTTGTCATTGAGCGAGTCTGCTCGCAACCAAGCCGTCTCTGTCTTTACCGATGCCTTAAAGATTTCATGGTATGTCAGTCTCGCGTTTGCGTTGCTGGGATTTGTGCTCTGCTTTGGCGAGAAGCAAATCGAACTTCGCACCACTCTCGACACGGAATTCGGACTGGATGAGGGCAAGAAGTCGACAGATGGAACCAAACCTGCTGACAACAACACTTCGGGTGGTGCTGTCTAATGGGGCTTTTTGAGAGTGACGACGTCGTATCACATGATGATGTTATCTACAACTACCTTATGTACTGTGCATTTCTTTTAATGGGTTACAGATGAAGATTTCGTAATTGGGAAAAACAGCGGCGTCAACGGTTGGATTACATGGTAGAAAGAGGAGGTCAGATGAGTCAATACCCCTTCCTTCTTAATTTATTATTATATGATTATTATTATTATTATTAGTAGTAGTAGTAGTAGTAGTAGTAGTAGTAGTAGTAGTAGTAGTAGTAGTAGTAGTAGTAGTAGTAGTACTACGTAATAATCTAGATAGAGTTGTTCAGAAATCGACTTCTTTCTTTGGTTCTACCCGAAAATATTTGTGTTGAATTTGCACCATGCCTGATATGAACTTGGTTTCGGCCTCCGAGGCCAAAGCTTGGCTGGCACCTTGAAGGGCAAGGCACCTACCTACCTAGGGTAAACCAGGTACCTCAGGCTAGGTACCTAGGTACATAGGTAAATATAAGAGCTGGCGCGTTTACGTTCGATAAATGAACACTGCTCACTTGGTGTCATTTGCGCTCCACCATCGAACCTTGAGCCTCGGACATCATGTCTCCCCACGGGAAGTTGCATTGTGAGAATGGCCCTTACGAACCCCTGATGGATCGTCAGCACGACCTCAGGCGGAAACGGCACAATGCCATTCTCACCGTCTGGATGACTATCCTCCTTGCGGGACTCGCAATCCTCAACCATATTCTAAGCCGAGGTAGCAACAGTACCACCGGCCAACTCACCACCATTGAGTCTCAAGTCGACGCGGTCCTCTCGGCCTCCCCGCTGATCGACAGCCACAACGACTTTGCCATCTGGATCCGCGCATTCTACCACAACCACATCTATGCGCCAAACTTTACCTCGCCGCCGCTCTACGGGCAGGTGGATTTCCCCCGGCTGAAGGAGGGGCGTCTCTCGGCCCAGTTCTGGAGCGTCTACGTCGAGTGCCCAAAGTCCACAAACTCGTCGACGACAAACACGACCCTGTTCGCCGACGAGTCCGTCTACCGCGAAGTCATCCACGACACGCTCCAGCAGGTCGACCTGATCCGCCGCCTCGCCGCCGCCCGGCCCGACGTCCTCGATTTGGTGTCATCTTCCGCTCAGGTGTGGGAAGGTTTCCGGAGCGGAAAGGGCAGGGTCTCGTCCTTCCTCTCGCTCGAGGGCCTGCACCAGATCGGCAACTCGGCCTCGGTTCTCCGGGTGTACCACGCCCTCGGGGTCCGGGCGGCGGGTCTGACGCACACGTGCCACAACCTGTACGCCGACAGCTCCGAAGCCGTCGGGGCTCCCGCCGGCGGGCTGTCGGAGGCCGGGCGCCGGATCGTGGCCGAGATGAACCGGATAGGAATCATGGTGGACCTGTCCCACGCGAGCGCGGACGCCGCCCGGCTCGCGCTGGAGGCGTCCAAAGCCCCCGTCATCTTTTCGCATTCGGCCGCGAGCGGCGTTTGCAATCACCCGCGGAACGTGCCGGACGATGTTTTGCGGCGACTCCAGAGCAACGGAGGCGTCGTCATGGTCAGCTTCTACCCCGAGCACGTCAGGTGCGGGGACCCGAGCGAGGCCGAGATGGACGACGTGGTGAGGAACGTCATGTACATCGGGGAGATGATTGGTTACAGGCACGTAGGGATCGGGAGCGACTTTGACGGGATGCAGAAGGGCCCGAAAGGCCTGGAGGACGTGAGCAGGTATCCGGCCTTGGTGGCCGAGCTGTTGAGGCGCGGGGTTGGGCGGGCCGAACTGGAAGGAGTGGTGGGGGCTAATGTTTTGAGGGTGTTGGGGGAGGTCGAGAGTGTGGCGGAAGACTTACAGCGGCAAGGGGCCGAGGTTCTTGAAGATGACGTGAAGGATATGTTTGCTTAATTATAGTACCTCCTACCCCCTTCCTACTCTTCCTCCTCTCCGGTAACTGTTTGATTTCCTTTCTCTTTTTTCTTTTTTCCCCCTTTGGTTGGTCGTATTAGCTATTGCCATCTTCGGCGCACATCAGAAATCTATCTTCCGCATCTCCAAGTAAAAAAACATGGCTGTCAATGTGGCATACACGTCTCCTGTCAACAAGCCAGGTCAGGAACCCGTCCTCACGGCCGATGACGTCTGGACCGGCATCGTTGCGACTGTCAGGCGCCCCCAAGATTTTGTCGACTACATCTCGCACCTCGACATCTTCGACGACACCGGTCTCACTCTGCGTCGCATTCTGCACTTTGTTCCTGAGGCTTCGCATTCTGCACCCGGCGGAAAGCTGGACCAGAACGTGACCATCGTTCCCGACCTCAAGGTGAGCTCAACGTTTTCCATATAAAAAAAAAAATAAAAAAAAACCCGTCACCGTCGAGGCTAACAGGCACAGGTCGAGTTTGTTGCGGCCGCTACTGGCAAAGCCATCTTGAGCGTATCTAAGGACGCTGAAGGGGACCAGGTTTACATGACCCAGTCATTCGAGGTTGCTTACCCACCGGGTGTTGAGGCCGGCAGCCCGGAAGCTGTCAAGCAGCATGAGCACCTTACCAGGGTTGTCAAGTCTAATGTATTGTCCAACATTGAATCATTCAGGCAGCTGAAGGCGAAGGGATCAAAGGCTTGATAGGTGCCATCAGTTAGGCGGGATTTTTTTTTTCTTGTAGTGGTCTCTGCTCCCCAACAGAAAACACAATCATGAACTTGAGGTTTTACCCTAATCTGTCCAACGGTTGCCGTGATTGAATTACACCTGCTTGCTGTAACTATTCTGTGATATTAAACAAAAACAAGTCTGTGACAAGTGGCAGCAGAGAACCCACGTAAAACCCTAACCCACCCAGGCGTCAAACCTGCACCAAAAACACCCCTTCACAAGTTGGCGAGCAGATACATTATTATCGCAAAAGATTGCGTGCTTTGCCTGCTTCCAAAGAGAAATCTTGCGATAGCATCAAATATCTTGTCGAGTGGGGACGACGGGCACTGGTGTCGGACGCCATGGATCTCGTCCGGCCTCCATCGTTGAGGTATCGGTCTCCGGCAAGCGAGCTTCATCCTTGCCAAGCCGAGATGACACAACAATGAACATACGGGATCCCTTTAAATAAAATATAGAAACACTTTTCAGCCTTCTAAACTAAATCGACCGCTCGGCGGATCTTTCTTTGCTTTATTTTTTTTTTGTTCATAACCTACCGATCCACCGCTTCAACTTGTCAGCCACCCCCAGGTAAAGAGGTCCGGCCATGTTTCCTCAGGCGTGGCTTGCGCCATTCAAGGCCCTTGGCCTTTCGGATATGGCGGCCAAGGTTGCAGTCTTTATTGTCGCGCACGCCATTCTATATCCCGTTTACCTTTTGTGGGCTCATCTTCGGGGGCCTCCCAAGCTTGATCTCCCCGTGGTCGGCGATCCAAATGCCCCCGATTTCCGAGAAGCCATGGAGGAGGGCGCAAGAAAAGTGAGCTGAGTCAAAAGCCAGAGGAGCCCATTGCCATTCAGTGACTGACGTGCCAAGTACCCCAACACCCCCTATCTCCTTCCCTCTCCTACCGGTCGTCTTGTTATCCTCCCTCCTACTCTGATCGATGAATTGCGTCTCCTTCCGGAAACCGTCATTTCCAGCAAGTAGGTTTAGCCTTCTTACACGTCATTGCTGGGCCCGCAGGGTTGACAATAAGAAATAGGGAACACCACTACAGACACTTCCTCGGCCGGTGGACTTCCATGGGCACACCAGCTCCTGAGCTTCATTCGGCTCTGACTCTCGATCTTCAACGCGGCGTCCAAAAAGTCCTCGAATCGGCACAAGCAGAGGTGAGATACGCTTTCGCAAAGCGGCTGCCCGACTGCAAAGGCTGGACCCCGGTACCCCTGTTCCCAACCTTCCTCGGAATCTCTGCGCTTCTCATCGAGAGAACCTGGGTCGGTCTGCCACTGTCTCGAGAGGACGCATGGATCAAATCCACCACGACCTACATGACCGATGTCGCAAACGCCGCCAAAGCCATTCGGGCGTGGCCCAAGTCTCTCCGCTACTTTGTCGCCCCTCTGCTTGCCGAGGTCAAGTCGCTCAAGAACAACCGGAGCTCCGTCGAGAGGATGCTTACCCCCCTGCTCAGGGAGTACCTCCGCGAGACGGCGTCCCCGACGCCTGACGTGAAGGAGAAGGAGGCTGGCGGAGAGCTGTTTGTCTGGCTCGCGCAAAGATACAAGGGTCATGCCAACGCCGAGAGAGTTGCCCGCGATGAGCTCATGGCTACCTTCTCATCTCTTTACACCGTCACCGCCACCTTCACCCAAGCCATGTTCGACTTGGCCGCCAGACCCGAGTATCTCGAACCACTGAGGGAGGAACTCAGCCAGGTTCTCGTTGATGACCCGGAGCTCATAAACAAGACCAGTTTGCTCAAGCTGAAGAAGATGGACAGCTTCATCAAGGAGTCTCAACGGATGAATCCCCTAGGTCTAAGTAAGATCCTTCCCCCCCCCCCCCCCAACAAAAAAAACGTTTTTTATCAGAAGCTCTTTTTTGTGACTGACAAACATAACTTTAGCTACCATGATGCGTGTCGTCATGGATCCCAACGGACTCAAGCTCTCGACCGGACACGTCATCCCTCCCGGGGAGACAGTGGCCGGCCCCAACCACGCCATCAACTTCTCCCCCGAGATCTACTCCAACCCCCGCGAGTTTGAGGGCTTCCGCTTCTCCAAGCTGCGCGCGATTCCCGGCAACGAGACCAAGCACCAGCTGATCTCCACGAGCACCGACTCCATCAACTTTGGCCACGGCGTGGGTGCCTGCCCGGGCCGCTTCTTCGCCAGCACCGAAATCAAGGTCATGCTGTCCTATCTCATCCAGCGGTACGACGTGAAGCTGGCGGCCGGCCAGGAGAGGCCGAGGAACATGTACACCGGCACTGTGTGCTTGCCGGACATGGGGGCATCGATTCTGTTTAAGAAGAGGGAGGATGCGCCGGCCTAAAAGAACCGGGCGGGGTTTGATGCTCTATATAAAGTGTTGTTGGTGATGGATCATATTGGAGAGACTTATATCCGTAATGTATACATAGTTGTTTTAAAACTACCTACCTACCTAGGTACCTACCCTACCTACCTACCTAAGTACCTAATAATATTGCCTTCTGAATTATACCTACCTTGATTCCCCATTATTTTATTTTATTTTTACACGAACCAAGTGCAGTACCTTCGCATCATGATACCCAAATGCTTATTCTCACTTCTCCCATTGCCCTAAAGAAAACTGGCATTGGCGAAAGAGTACTCAGGTCTTGTAGAGGATTTCCATCTGATTTTTGATGCCAGATAGAACCCATGTGCTTTGATAGTACCTAACCGCCATCGCGATGATCTTTCAAGGGAAAGAAGTATTTGTTTAATCAATAACACGGCTCTCAGAATCCTGATAGGCAGTTTATTATATCAGTAGGTACCTTGGGCACTAGCACGATTCTATTTGAGCAAAAGTTACTTTCTGAGGGTTCCTACTATCTAGGTAGGTGCGCATTTATCTCGCATAACTTATTCGGACATATTCAACTAGAACGTGCCTTGTTATCCTTCCAAATTAGGTAGGTTTACGGCTGCAAAATCTTGAAATGTACAGGTAGTTTTCAAAATCATCTCTCTTGATTTTAAAAAAGATCTAGTCTACTTACCTATCAATCAAAACAACTTGGATATATCATATATACCTATATTTCCTTTCATGTTAGATTTCAGTTTTATATTCTAAGTTTACAATAGCTTCCTAAGGTACTTTCGTCGATTAAGGTCGGCAGCTTTTTTGATCTATTGGTATTACCCCTGATGGTTTTAAACAACGTCCTTGTAAGGAAAAAAAAAAAAAAAAAAGAAAAAAAGAAACTAAGAGAAAAAGAAAAAGGGAAAGAGAAGAAAAGGACGGAAACTTATTTCTTAATAAAAAAAAAGAGATAGGGAAAAGACTTGAAAAGACACAGGAAAAAATGTTCAAAAAAGAAACCAGTTGGAATCTAGATTATTTCATGCAAGATATTGGTTTTTCTCAACAAACAAAACAAATTCTCAACAAGCAAATTAGAAAGTAATGTACCTTAGCTAGGTAGGTTTATATATTTGTACCATATTAAAACAACTTGTTCGCTGTGCCTTCCTTCTGATTCACTGACCTTTTTTCAAAAATATTAGAGGCAATATCTCCCAGCTTAGAAGACGTGCATAAATTGGTAAGGACTGAGTAGGTATGAGTTAACTCAAACCTGGGTACTGATAAAAATACAGTTTAAATCACAATCTAATTATCTAGAAATATGTCTGTGTTATCGGCCGGAATGCAGAGGCCGCACGAGCTGACATGCAACCAGTGATAGAACAGCAGAGGCTACTAACCCGGCGGCAACCAAAAAGACCACACCTGGTCCCGCTTTGCTCTGCCACGACCCGAGAACCACGGCAGAAAGCAGCCCTCCGAGGCTTTCCATCATTGCCAAGCTCGCAACGGCAGCAGGCTTGTCGTCGGATAAAGACACCCCATAACTCTTGATAAAACTCGGAGCCGCCAGGCCCAGGGCCATAACCCCAACTAGCGGGTAAACTTGCCACACCTTGGTAGCCAGGTACAGGGACGGCAGCGCCACCAGCTGCGTAGACATGGACAGGATGGCGCAAATGAACTCGTGGCGGGAGGAGTGCTCGCCGTCACCCGACCCGCCCGCCGCCTTCTGCTTGCCCAGTCGTTTCCTGATTTTTGGCACGACGTAGAAGACGGCGAGAAGGTAAACAGCCGAAACTGTCGCCGAGATGGATAGCAGGTATCCGTTCTGCTTCCCCGTGAAGGAGAAGTTGAGGGCCGTGTAAACCATCAGCGCCGGGAACAGGTACGACTGAGTGGTGTTGTACAGCAGCAGCGCGACGGCCGGGAGGATCACTCGGCGGTCCCGCAGGAAGAGGTCAGCCAGCGGGCGGGTGAGCGAGACGAGCCGGCGGCTGGCCAGCCCGCTTTGCTTGCCGAAAGACCCCTGTGTCAGGTTCCCAGTATTCTCCGCCCCAGAGCCGCCACCGGCACTCGTCCCGCTGGCCACAGGGACGAACACGACCAGGTAGGCGACGGAAGCCGCAAATACGGACAGGGCCATGATGAAGCTCGTAAAGAAGCTCGGCAGCATGCCGGCCACCGTGGCGCTGACCGACATGCCCAGCATATACAGCGCGAGCGAGGTTCCCATCAGCCGCGGGAACCGGGATCTGTCCGACGCCGACACGTACACGGCGCTCAGGCTGTAGTGCAGCAGGTTGTCGGTGGCGAAGCCTTCGAATATGCGCCCCAGGAAAGCGAGAGGCATGCTCTTGAAGATGACTGGTAATTTTGTTGCCCTCGGGTCGTCAGTTATATACAACAAAACGGGTTGCAAAATTCGAAGGGCCAAGAAAAACTGAGGTAAGGCACTGACCAGCAACAGCCAATACGGCCACGCTCGTGGCTCGAGAAGTGAGCCAAAAGAATAATCCGGCTTTGGGGTTGAGCTTGATGGCATCCTGCAGGGGCCCGAGAGTCAGGATTCCGCAGACGTTTGCGATGGCTGCGGCGAGAGCCACGGCGCCGGCGTAGGAGCTCTGTTCGGCGTCTCTGCAGTGGCTGGGATCGGCACACATGATGACGGCGTAGGCGTACACGGTCGTGGCGGCGGTGGCGGCCATGCCGACCGAAGCCGATAGGGCGAGCGGCAGGACCCGGGAGATGTATTGTTCGGGGATCACATTGACCGAGACTTGGCGGTGCCGGTCAGGGACCGAGTCCGGGGAGCTTTGGCCGTCGCCGTGATTGTCACGGTTGGGAGCGAGAGGTGTCGTTTCATCGTCGAGGAGCGTCATGTTGTTGCGCTCGCCAGGCCATGTACGGCAATCGAAAGTTATGGATGTTTGGTAAGGTTCAGTGCGACGGAAATGAGTTTGAGGGGAGGAGTTCATTGTTTTTGTGGGAACCGGTAGGAAGCCGTGAGGCTGGTTCGTTGCCCGTGCCCCGTTGTTTCGGCCACCGATAATAAGTAAGACCGGAAGGCTCACGGGACGGCGACGAAATAAGGCGGTGGATGAATGGATATAATAAAGCTTGAAATACGAGGGTGCCTCTCTACAATTCCCAAGGTTAACACGCAACAACCTCAAGTACCAAACATCATCAGCTGCCTGATTCTATCATCACAGAACCCCGACCTACATCATGGCCGTCGTCGAGAGCCGCATGTCTTTCCTCCAGCCCTGGAGCGAGGAGAAAGGTAACCCTTACGTCCGCGGAGCCCCCGCCGAGGGATTCGACACGCTCAACTACTCCAACATTGAATATCCGGTCCAAATCACCGATGCCCGCCCTAACAAGAGCGAGTTCAACATTGACACTCACGGATTCGCCTACCATGACGATTCAACCATCACTCCCGAGATTCTTGAGATGCTGAGGGCCAACGACAAGGCCAGAGTCGTCAAGGATTACTACCCCATGGTGGAGGCCTTGGTCAAGGACAAGACGGGCGCTTCCAGGGTCGTCATCTTTGACCACACCATCCGTCGGCGTGACCCTACCTTGTCCAAGGGAGACAACCCCAACGGGCGGGAGCAGCCCGCCAGCCTGGTGCACTGTGACCAGTCGTACGTTGGTGCAGTCCGCCGCGTCCATCGTCACCTGGGTGAAGAAGCTGACCGCCTCCTCAAGGGACGTGCCCAAATCATCAAGTAAGCTTTCCAAAGCCACCCTGATCATGATTCGAGACGGTGCTGATGCCTGGTGGTGAAATAAACAGTGTTTGGCGCCCGCTCCGTGGTCCTGTCGAGGAGTGGCCATTGGCAACCATGGATGCCCGCACGCTGAAGGAGTCCGACACGCACCCGACAAGCATCTTCAAGAACCAGTACGAGCTGCTGGGCCAGACGGTCAGCATCACCAACAACCCCGGCCAGCGCTGGTACTACCTCGACGCGCAGAACACAAACGAGGTAACCTTCATCAAGATCTGGGATAACAAGGAGGATGTCGAAGCCAAGTGTGAGTAAAGCATTTTATTCTCAGGGTTCTGTGAGTTTGCGACGAGGTACCTTTTTACTAATAAGTTCGCGCGTGCGTGTGCGTCTGGATAATCAGTGTGTGCTCATTGCGCGTTTCCTCACCCTGGCAGCCCCAAGAACGCAGCGCTGCGGGAGAGCATGGAGGTTCGGTGCTTGGTGTTTTACGATTAATTATTAATTGCCGGATTTGGGATGGCAACTTTGGTGATTTTTTTATTGTAAATTTTTTTTTTTTTTTTTTTTCAGAAAAAAAAAAGTAAAGTTAAAAACTTTTATAGCTTCATGGAAAGAATGGAACATAATTGCGAGCTTGAAATTATTTGCACAACGCAGTCTCGCTCTCTTGCCCGCGAAACACAAATCAGTCAAATTTGCGGGATGCAGCGAGGGCCCACAGACTTTGCCATGAAAACAAACCGCGGAATGACCGTTTGGGGAAAGATCAAACCGTGACTTGGATACTGTTGAACTGATGGAACTGCTGAACCGTCGGCCAGGTCCAAATTTCCGACTGACCGTCGATGCCATCCATTTGAAGGTACGAGGGAAACAGCGTCTTTCCTGCAGCGGTGGCCGTGGTCGGGGACCGCTCGAAGCAGGGAAGGAAGGAACCCCGCGCAAAGTTTGCAAACGGTGCACAAGACACGATCCACTCCGACCCGCTGTTAGTGAACTCTAATTTTTACCCGCAAAAGCTGATCGCTCTACTACCCTCGTTAACAGCCACAAACTTGCATGCCTCAAGCATGCTTCGCGGCGTCTTCGAATGTCCAGTTCTGCTTGTTTCCATTGGAAGCGCTCGCGTCTCGAGCGGGAGCGTTCACAAGCAACAGGTTTGGATTTTGCGGGTCCGCAACAACAGTGTGAAGTGCGCGCCGCATGTATCAATTGCTGTATTTCACACAGAACACATAATTAACTACATGTTGTCAATTACGCGTCGTCTCTGATGCCTTTTGCTTCACGTTTCGATATTTTCAGCATCTGATGAACACAACATTGTGCAACGCAACCGTCGCCGTCCTTTGAAACTTTATCTAACTCATTTACATTCCAATTGTTGCAAGAAGATATAACACCAAAAAAATAAAAACCTTAAAAAAACCCAGCTGAAACAGTTTAACCACCCCCCCCCCCCCCACCGCCAAAAAAAACAAAAAAAAAACAAAAAAGAAACACGAAAAGAAAACGGAATATATATATAAAACATAAAGTTATTAGTAAGAACCATTGAAAGAAAATTCCAAAATAATACAGAAAAGAAAAGGACAAAAGACACTAATTAATAAAAAACAAGTCTACAACTCCTCAAGCACCGCCCCGAATGCATTGTCCCGCAGCGTCGCCAAGCTCACAATCCCAGCTCCCTCCCGCCTTATCGACTCCTTGATGGTCAACGCGGGCACCTCAGAAAGCAACATGGACAGCGTGTTGGAAAGAACAGCCATGACGTGGTCAACAGCTTGGGCTGAATGCTGGCTGTCGTCGTACTCGACCCTCACCAGAACATGCCCGCTCTCGAGCGCGGTAAACTCAATCATCAACGAAAACTTGGAACCCTCGGCAAATGTGTACAAAGGCACCGCCCCCGGGATTTCGAGCTTCACCGCGTTGTCGGCGTGGTGGAACGTGACCATGACGTCAAAGAGCGCGTGGTCCGGGTCCGCCTGTTGCTGCCGGGTTATGTCGAAGTGCTCCAACAGCTTGTGCCACGGCACCGCGTGCCCCAGGGCCGCGTTGGCGCTCCGTCGGACCTTGTCGAGAAACGGGCGCGCACTGGCCTCGCCGCCGGCCTGAGGACTATGTCGCACCCTCACGGGGAGAGGCTCAAGGAACAAGCCCACCGTCTCCATCTCGACATCGTTGGAGCGATTCATGAAGGGGGTCCCCAGGATGATGTCGGTCTCGTCGCGGTCCGCTTCGAGCGACAAGCCGACCGCGGCGATGGCAAGCTGTTGGAGCGAGAGCTCGTCCTGCTTGGCCGAGAAGGCTAGCATGCTTGCCGCGAGTGAGTCTGATAGCTGGTACACCCTGGATGTTCCGCGGTATCCGTGGCTTCGGGGTGGGAGAGCTCTGCCGAAACGCCGCAGAGCAGAGGTCGCTGGCACTGGGCCCGGTGCCTCGCTGTCGCAAATGTCGTAACCTTCGAGGTATACGGACCAAAACTTGAGGTCGCACGGCGCCGCCTCCTGTTGCCAAACGACGCTGTCTTCGTACGTGTGCTTGACGGGAGGCAGCGTCTCGCCGTCGTACACAGCCTGGACTTCTCGAAGCAAAATCCTGAGCGTCGTGAGATCTGCAATGATGTGGCTCATGACAACCGCGAGCGTATCTGCCGAAAGAAAAACACGAATGGCAGATTCGCGCGTGGGATCGAAGGGACGGTTTACCGCTTTCCAGATGTCAATGTCCCGCAGCTTCTCCACGCGGGGAGGATGTTCTGCGTAGAACCGCTCGGAAGATCCTCTTCCGCCCTGAACGTCACGAAATCGCCCGCGAAGGATTGAGTACCGAGACAGCACCGTGTCCCATGCCCTCGTCATGGCGATGCCATCGACAGAACCTGGCTCCAGTCGCGCAACGTAGCTCACGTTGAAGGCGCTCGTGGTGGTGTTGTTCTCTAGCTTGTATCGCGCCCACCAGTCTTGCTCAATAGGGGAGAGCCTTCGGGGTCCAAGCGTCAGCCTTGATTGGACCGGCCTCTTGGTGTCCTTGAGCATGCTTTCCAGCTTGCTTGCCAACTCGCCGAGGGACGGGCTCTCGATGATGACCTTGAGCGGGATCTTGGCCTTCAGGAGAGATGACAGCCTCGCAAGCAGCGTCATCTGCAACAAAGAGTTCCCGCCAAGCTGGAAGAAGTTAGAGCTGGGTCCGATGTGGACCGATCTCCCCAGCTTCAGCAGCTGACGCCAGATGGTTGCGATCTGTATCTCGAGCGGGGATCGGAGCTCTCCTCTGTCCACGGCCGTGCTCTTGTTGACAAAGTCATCAGACACGATCGCCTTGTAATCGAGCTTCCCCTGCCGCGTCATGGGGAACTCGTCGACCAAGACAATGTGCCTCGGGTGGGCGTGCACCGGAAGGACCTTGGCAATGGACGCGGCAACCACCTCGCGATCAAGCGTGCTTGGCTGTATGGCAGCCACAAGGTAGTCCTTTTGCGGAGCCATGGCCACTGACTTCAGCCCGGGCACGGCAAGAGCAACACGGATTTCCAAGTCATTCAGGTCGAGACGGAACCCTCGCATCTTGATCTGTCTGTCGTTCCTCCCCAAACACACCACCTCGCCATTGGAGGACCAGTATCCGCGATCCCCCGTCCGGTACAGGCGCTCTCCCTCGCCGGTGCTGAACGGGTCGGGCATGAAGCGCTCCGCGGTCAGCTCAGGCAAGCCCAAGTATCCCCGCGCCACCTGGACGCCCGCCACGCAGATCTCGCCAACGGTACCCAATGGTACATGCTCCATCCTGGAGTTCAGGATGTAGACCCGACTTGAGGGGTTGGCGCGACCGATAGTGACCGCTTGACCGGGAAGCAGCCTCTTGATGGTGGCGCCACAGGTTCCTTCTGTCGGACCGTACATGTTGTACAGCATCTTTGCAGCTCCCCACCTGTCATTGACGGATTGCTTCACTGGCTCTCCGACAAGGTACACCTGCTCTTTTGTCAGTGATGGATCAGGCGGCAGCCAGGGACGGATTATGAAACTTACGTATCTCAGAGACGGATAGTCGTCCGGGTCTAGCACTTCGGCTACCGAAGGCGTAAGGATGGCCGAGTTCGCTCTGCCAAGCGCCTCAAACACTGTCTCGCCTGGAGCTGGGAGGACCAAGGTGCCGCCGTGGCAAACGGCCGAGAAGATCTCGTGGATCGACCCGTCAAAGGCAGGCGACATGACCTGCGAGACTCGTATTCCAGGCTGGGCAAACAAGCGGACCTCGAGGTCCCTCTGGAAGGCCACCAACCCCTCGTGCGTGCAGATGACACCTTTTGGTGTGCCTGTTGATCCCGAGGTAAAGCACACGTACGCAGTCGAGGATGGAACTGGGCTTGCCCTGCGCGGGAACTTTTGTCTCGGGGTGCCCTGCATCGACGAAACGATTGACTCGGTAACGAGCGTGAACTTGCAGTTCTCGTGCTGCGGCTTGCGCTTCGCTGCGGCGTCGTCGGTCCCGCACAGGAAGACGCTTGCGGCAGTCTGCTTAAACATCAGGGCCCGCAAATGCTCTGGCAGCTCCCAGTCCAGAGCGCAATAGGCTGCGCCTGTTTTGAGCACCCCCATAATGGCCACGATCCAGTTCAGCGACCTGTCAGCGTCCACGCAGACAACATCACCCGGCCGCACCCCAGCTTGGGTGATGAGCGTCTGCGCGATCATGCCGGCGCGCTCGTCCAGCTGACTGTACGTGACGCGCGTCTTGGGGTCTACGCCCATCTCGACTGCCATGTTCCCTGGGTTGGCCTCGGCGGCTCGCTCAAACAACGTCACCAAATCGTCGGTGATGGACGCCGGAGTAGTCAAGCTTGACATGTTGCCGTACTTTTGGATCATCTGGTGCGCCTCCGGCGTCACCAAGGCCTTCTGCAGGGCAAGGAGCGGCATGTCGGGCCTGAGAAAGCCCTGCATCGTCTGCTTGTACAGGTTGGCGAGGTTCTCGACGTGCGACGACTCAAAGTCGCTCTTCTTGTACTGGAAGCAGATCTTGTCCTGGTCGACCAGGATGCTGAGGGGTATGTCGCTTGTCTGCTTCGAGTATGGGCGCTCGGTTGGGACCGCGCCCTCGCTTCCCATCTGCTCAGAGAGGTAGAGATCGAACTGCATGACGAGCGCGGATTGAAAGTTGCGGACGAAGCCATTCTCGGTGGTAGTCCATTGGTACTCTGCCAGCTCCGTCATGCGCTCAAAGGTCTCGCCGGCCAGCTGGCCGAGCGTCATGTCCCTCTTGGTCGGAACTGCCATGGGCAAGGTGTTGACGAAAGGGCCGATGGCTTCCTCGATGCCCGACAGCGGCAGGTTCCTGCCGGACAAGGCAATACCAAAGGAGACGGCATCGTTGTCGGCAAACACGGTCATGACAAGCGCCCAGGCAGCGTAGTGAATGGCTGCCGGCGTGACGCCGCACCTCCTGGCAATGCCGGCCAAGGCCTGAGCGCTCACTCCGCAGTCGATGAAGACCTCGCCAAAATCGTGCTCCTCTTCTTCCGACAGTGCCTCGAGGGGCTTCGGCAGTTGTAACTCGGTCGCGGCCTTTGCTTGCAAATCCTTCTGCGCGGCCCAGAACGCGTCGCCCTCGGCCTTCTTCTCCTGCCTGAGGATATCGAGCCTTCGACTGACCTCTGCGGACGAGGGGCCGGCCGCGATGGGCTCTCCAGCTGCAGCTTTCCGCACTCGGGCAAGAACGAGCTGGGCCGAGTATCCGTCAATCAGGGCATGGTGAATGGTCCAGATCACAACGCTCTTGACTGGGTTGCCCGTCTGGACATCCGTGAGGGTGACAACCTTCCAAGTGGACGCAAACTCCTTTCCGCCGATGGGCGTGTCGACCCAGGACTCGAACTGGGACTCATCGTCCGTCTCGACCTCGGTCCAGTCGAAGTGGCCACCCTTGCGCGAGAGAAGGGTGGCCGAGAATCTCGTGCGCAGGATGGACTCCTGCTCAAAGATGGTGCGCCAGGCTTCCTTGATGACGGGGACGTGCTCGGGGAGGTAGGTCTCGAAGTGGCGGATAATGTTGGTGCCGGGGTTCTTGATGCTTCCGTGGATGAGGGAGAGCTGCAGCTCGCTGGCCTGCACCATCAGGCCGCGGGAGTCCTCCGTGGTCGAGACTTCTGTTTGGGGGGCTGTGGGAGCCGTCGAGATGACGCTCCTGATTTCGTCCTGGTCGCTCTCGCTGCCTTCGTCGCTGCTGGACCAGGAATGGAGATCGAGGCGGAAATCGACGCCCGAGGTGCCGATCTGGTCGAGCCAGTCGATATCGGTCTCTGACGGCGGCGGCGGCGGCGGCGTCGTCACTGATAGTAGAGGTGAGGGAGGCGAAGGTAGGTGGGACTCCAAGACCGAGGCCGATTCCATCATCTGGGAAAGCGACTTGCTTCGGATGATGGAGTCGACGGGAAGCCTCACTCCCTTCTTCTTGCACCGGCTCGACAGCCTGACGGCCGACAAGGAGTTGCCGCCCAGCGAGGGGAAGTTGAGGTCATGGTTGATGCTGCTCTGCGAAACGTCAAGGACTGCGCACAGCTCCTGGATGATTGTCTCTTGGATGAAGCTCGAAACGTTCATTGTGACTGTTATGCCTTCCATTATGTTGAATTATTAGATTATTATTAAGAGGTATGAGAGAGGGACGAAAAACGAATGTGGTGCGAGGTATGGCAGGGACTTTGAGATTCCAACAAGACATGGTGCGGTTTGCGTTTGCCTTTTGAAGCATTCTTTCGCAAGCCGAGAGGCATTAGGTTGGAATCCTAATTTTCAGAAGACCCAGCACACATCGCCAGGTTCTGGTGTTGCAGGTCCCGTCAGCTTGGGCGTCCGAGGCGCTGAAGGCGGCCGCCTCATCATTTCCACCGGCCACCGAGTCTGAGGTTGTCTGGGGGATCCCCGGAATCCCACTGCTGGTGCCTGCATTCCCGCGCTGTCAGTGGACACTACACCGGGGTCCCTACCAGGCACCTGCAGCTTTGATACAAACCTTAATGTCCCATCGGGCCCCGGAACCTGCGACATCCATGCGTGCCTCCTGACCAGATCCCAGGCCAACGAATAATACGTGCATACCTTATGTATAGGTGCACATAAGCCTTCGCCCAGTCCACCACTTTGTCTACTTTCTCTTGTTTCTTTTTTTATACCACCCCCGCTTCTCAGAACTCACCATCACTTGTGCCGGGCAGCAGGAACTTTTCGGGCACTTATACCCGGGTCCCTAATCAGGAGGAAACTTTTTGTTCGGTCATGCCCGTGCTTCTAACCCTACCGCCTGTCCCTCTAGGCACCAACGTCTGGTACCTAGCCTACGGCTCCAACCTCTCGTCATCCAAGTTCGTCAAGGACCGCGGCATCACCCCGCTGGCCACGGCCGTCGTTTCCGTCCCCGGCTTCACCCTCGCGCTCGAGAGCGCAGGTTTTCCCTACCAGGAGCCGAGCTTTGCCAGCATCCGACCAATCGATACCCATCACCATGCCGAACTGAGAAAGGAGAGACAGCTCCTCGGCACTGCGTACCTCATCACCGGGGAGCAGTACTCTCGCCTCATCGCGAGCGAAGGGGGCGGGATAGCTTACAAGGAGGTAGCCGTCTGCGTTGAGAGGGTGGGCGGCAATGACGGTGAGGAAGGAGAGCCCGGGGAGTCAGAGGAGGATGGGGGGAATGAAGGGAAGGGGGGGCCCGAAGTGATGGAGGCAAGGACTTTGGTCTCCGTCATGATTAGAAGGCCCGAACCGAAGCCTAGTCAGAGGTACAAGGTAAGCAAATATTCAGGTTTTATCATTTATTCTTTATTTTTATTTTTATTTTAAAATTGAAAAGGCTACCTACCTACTCTCATAATCTTGCGATGGTCAACGACATTTGAAGCTGATTAATATATTCGTTGTACCGGCCACACTGCAGGACCTGATCGTTCACGGCGCCGAGGAGGCCAACTACCCGGATGATTATCAACGATACCTCAGGGGGATCTCGACGTACCGCCCGCCGACTGAGGGGATGAGAAGGCTTGGGGCGGTTATTTTCCTTTCGGTTTGGGTGCCGCTCATGGCGCTGATGGAGAAGATCACGAATCTGGGCATCTCGTGTGGGGGCGACGAGCAAGGAAACGCGCCGGCGTGGGTTGTTTGGCTGGTGAGGACCCTGATGGCCATCATGTGGTGGCACCACGATTACTTGCACGCGCCGCTGTGGGGCAGGGGAGATGGGCTTGACCAGGAGGAAGGTGTCCGCTTACCGGTTGATAAGGTGTGATGTGAATTTAAAAGGAGGGAACTATACTTTGACTAGGTAGGTAGGCAGTCAAAATACATATCATCGTCTGCTTTTCTTTTTTCATGGTGTTTCAACTTTTTTGCCATGATATCAGAGATCTGTTTAGGTAGGTGGGTAGGTAGGTAGGTAATCAGTTAGACCCCCGGCCATTATCCCTCCACCCCTCTCGTTTTTTTTTCAGGCTGTGTCAAGAACAGTGATTGTATACTAAGATACAGGTTATTCGTACTGTATCTTGACTCGCAGAAAAGGGGCTGTCAAATAATTATCAAAGAGGAAGGTGAGTGTTCCTGTGCGGTGATTAAGGATTTGCTTTACATGGTATTTCTGTGGAAACTAGGAAAGTTACTGTGTACCTAGGTGATAAGGTATGTTACAAAGGAGACTTTATGAAGATGAAGTGAAAGTATTTAATTATGAACGTCTGTGATGTTCCTGTTTTTCTCGCCTGCTTGCTTAATTACCGTAGGTACCTACCTACCTATGCCGTAGCCTTGGACTTTTTGGTTTGCTGATCCCACATCTTGCTGTATCTCCCACCGAGCTTGAGAAGCTCAGCGTGGGTCCCCTTCTCGACGATTGATCCCTCGTGAAGAACGATGATCTGGTCCGCCTTTGTGATTGTCGAAAGGCGGTGTCTGGTGTGATTTTTGTTGTTAGTAATGACGAGGAAATTTTGTCACGTTGGCCGAGAAAAGGAGAAAAGTGAAAAAAAAAAAAGGGGAGGGGGGGGAGGGGGAGAAAGAAAACTTACGCAATTGTGATTGTGGTCCTGCCCTTGGATACCAACTCCAACGCTTCCTGGATCTGCCGTTCCGTGGTCGAGTCAAGCGAAGCAGTCGCTTCATCCAGCAGCAAGATCTGCGGGGACCGAAGGAAGGTCCTGGCAATCGAGATTCTCTGCTTCTCGCCGCCAGAGAGCTTGAGTCCGCGGTCGCCGACCGAGGTCTCGTAGCCGGCCGGGAACGCCATGATTCTCTCGTGGATGCTGGCCGCCTTGCACGCGGCATGGACCTCCTCCTCGGTGGCACCGGGCCGCGAATAGAGCAGGTTGTACATGATGGTGTCGTTGAAGAGGATCGTGTCCTGCGGGACAATGCCGAAATGGCTTCTGTGACTGGCGACGGTGATCTTCCGAAGGTCGACGCCGTCCATCTTGATGGATCCCGAGTTGACGTCGTAGAAGCGGAACAGAAGCTTGAAGAGGGTTGACTTGCCGCTGCCGCTCTCGCCCACGACGGCTGTCGAGGTGCCGGGAAGAACCTCGAAGCTGATGCCCTTCAGCGCCGGCTTGCGGGTGTGGTAGGCAAAGTGCACGTCCTCGACGGTGATTTTGCCTTCGCATTTATCTAGGGGCTTGGCGTCCTCGCTGTCCACGATGGTCGGCTCCTCTTTGAAGAGGTCGAGCATGCGTTCTGCGTCGACCAGGTTGTTCTGAACCTGCGTGTAAAAGCTGCCAAAGAAGCTTAGGGGCGCTTGAAGCTGGGCTAGGTAGGTCAGGAGGGTGACGAATTTGGCGACCTCGACCTGGTGCCGAGAGATTTGGAAGGCGTCGATGTAGCAAAGAATCAGGATTCCGACTGTGAACACGCCGTTCTGGAGCGCGTTGAGCAGGTTGAGAGAAAGGAAGACCTTGTATTCGGCCCGTTGGAAGATGGAAACGAGCCTGTCAAAACGAGACATTTCAGAGGGAACAGCACTGTTGTGATGGACGGTTTCATATGACATTAATGCATCGGTCCTGAATGATGAAGACCGGTCAGCATGACACATAATGAGAGATATCGAGCAAGTTGTTAGAAATGCAAGGAGGAAAAGAAAAGGGCCTTACTTGGATGCCTCCATATCTCTCTCCCTGTTGGTCATCTCGCGGCGAGCCCTGCCACGGTATTTAGCCATGTAGATTGTGACGTAAAGATAAATCCAGGTAACCGATATGACGACCAGCGCGTAGAAAAAGTCAAACTCGATGATGAAGTAGATGGCAGAAATCCACAAGTCTGCCACCATGGGCACGAGCTGAAAGGCGAAGCCGTCCAAGAAGGTGTTGAGTGCGCTCCCCTTGCTCAGGGCGCTCATGACCTCTCCGATGCGCTTGTTGAGGTGGAAGTCGAGCGAGAGCCAGAGAACGTGTTCAAAGGCCGCAGAGGTCAGTCGGCGATACGTGGACTGGCTGATGGGGATCCATAAGATTGCACGGAAAGAGCCGATGACGCCCTGCTGGCCCTGGAGCCCTCGGAGGAGGACGTACGAGAGCAGCTGCCAATGCGGCATCTTGCCCGGACCGAGCTGTCCGACGAGGACACCGGCCTGGTGTGGAACAAGGATGTTGACTACACGCTGGCAGATGAGGAGGACAAAGCAGAAGGCGGCCCGAATTTGAAGTGCGCGGGAATCAGATGGCCTGTTTTGCACGCACAACTTTAGCAACTCGTCCACCAGATATTTCTCACTCCAGTCCAGTTAGCACCCACCATAAAAAGGGGAAGAGCTTGGCAAAGCCAGCAACGTAGTCGGTCCAGTCGGTAGTCTGTGCATCCCCAGGTCGGATGCTGCTGGGGCCCTTGAGCAGTCTATCCCTGGTTGCGCCGTAGCCAGAGCTTGATCCCTCTCCGTTGCCCGGGAGCAGGGACTCGGTTTCGTCTGGGGTAGCAGTGCTCTCGGGTGTTCCCGTCTCGAGAGTTCGCGGCAGCCAGTAGATGATAGTCATCCCGGACAAGGCGAGTATGCGGACGATGGCGAGCATGAGTTGGATTGTGTCGATCGGTGTCCATGTGCGTGTTGGCGATTTTGATGGCTCAGCATCCAGCAACCCTCCGAAGCTGAGAGCCAAGAGCGCGCACTCGAAGCCCAGGCCCATAATCCATGCCGTCGCATTCCAAATACCGGGGCTGTATGGCTCATCGGCATCTGGAAACAGCCCAGCAACGAAGAATGCGCCAGCTCCTAGTACCGAGGCCTGCTTGGAGTGGTTAGTGGCGCTCCCTCGACCCGGAAGAATACAAGATGTGTTATAGCGCGAGAAGAGAGATACTGACGAGATAATCCGACGATGCCGGCCATGACACAGGAGGTCGTGAGTCCGAGTCAGAGGCAAGAATCCAGCAAATGATGGTTGCCGTCGCCGCAAGAGAGAGACTCAAGGCAACGTGCAAGTATCCGATATACTTGGTCCCTATTCTCCGCCGCCCCTGTTTGTCGGTGTATGAACGTCGATCATCCTTCGAAGCCAGTCCCGCCGATGCCAAGCGTGTCACCAGATAGGTTACACAGAGTGAGATCGGATAGGCTGACAGTAGCTTGTCCATTCTGCCTCGCTGATCGGAGCTTGATTTCTCTGCGATTTGATTTTCTGGACAGCGTCCAGAAGCTTTGGGGGAATGGAAATCTAAATGAGAGGAACATGACCAAAAGGCAAAATAAATTGTGGCTTTACTTGTTGTCTGTTTTGGGTGGACGCCATCATATCTTTTTTTTTTTTTTTTGGTGGGGGGACGGGGACCGAGTCGGTGTCCAGGGGTTCAGGGGTCCACGGGGTAAGCACCGAAATAACCACCACCCAGCCATACCGAAAGCCGGGCTCCGCGGTGACAAAGAATGGAATCCGAAGAAAAGAAAAATTGAAACACAAATAGCAAGTTTCTATCTTGTTGAAAATTTAGTCAGGTTATCTATCTACCAATCTAGTTGGCTTCAATCCGGCTTTCTTGTATTATATTTATTCACTGCATACATACATAAAATACCTTCCTATCTTTTTGTTGCCATGGCAGCACAGAGAGGTCTCTCTGCCCGTGGAGCTGGCAACGTGGATGCCGTGTTTGACTCCATCAGCGCTGCCGTAGAGGAAAGGGCCAAGAAGGAGAACACAAACATCGATTTGGGGACAGCGGAGAACTGGCTCATTCGTGATGAACTGATCAGCCTCTGCAAGGAAGCAGTTCAGGATGGTCTCTTGCCCAAGGTCAGCACCTGCTTTCAATGCAGCCCAGGTGAATATCCATTTGCTCATGAACGCTCACCTGAACCGACAGCACCTGTCATATCCAGACGGATTCACCGGCGACTCAGCGTGCGTAGACTCTCTGGCGACTTTCTTCAACAAGTACTTCAACCCGCACACGACAGTCAGCCCGTCGCATCTTGCCGTGGCCCCCGGAGCGGCCTCATCTCTCGATGCCCTGCTGTATAACATCTGTGAGGCTGGCGATGGAGTACTCGTCCCTGGCCCGTTCTGGAATGCCTTCGACTGGCTGTTCAATGTCCGCTCAGGCGTCCAGCCGGTGGCAGTGAACGTCGACAGCATCAAGGAGACATTCACGACCAGTCTGATTTCCGCCATGGCCAAGGTGCTCGAAAACCCGCCGAGGCCGATCAAAGCACTCATCCTCACAAATCCTCAAAATCCGTTTGGACAGTGCTACCCCACGAGCGTCATTGAGGAGTGCATCAAGTTCTGCCACGAGCGCGGCATTCATTTTGTATCGGACGAGGTCTACGCCCTGTCTTCGTTCTCCAGCGACACCTTTCCCGACCCTGTCCCGTTTGTTTCGGCACTCTCGATAGACGTTGAGGGCCTTGGGTGTGACCCATCGCGGGTGCACGTTGTCTGGAGCGTAAGCAAGGATCTCGGGTCGAGTGGGTTTCGATTGGTGAGTTCTCCTGGCTGCCCTAGGTAGTCTTTTTTCCCGCACCCTGTAGAGCGGGGCACTCATGTCTTTACTTAGGGATGCGTTGTGTCTCAGTTCAACAAGGAGCTTGTTGTTGGCCTTGCGTTGGCATCCAACACCCAGGTATCGTCCCTCACGGCCATCTTCACCACGGCGCTTCTCAGCTCCCCCAAACTGCCAGCCCTACTCGAGACCAACGCAAAACGGCTGAGCGAGGCATACGGCAAGGTCGTATCATTTTTCCGCAAGCACAACATCGAGTACATCCCCGTCAGCCATGGCCCGTTCGTGTTTGCCAAGATCGCCCCAAGCGCTGAGACGTGGGAGGACGAGGCGCGAGCCATTGCGTGCTGCAAGGAGGCAGGCCTTGTTCTCAGTCGAGGAAAAGTCTATCATATCATCGAGAGCGAAAAGGGGTGGGCCAGGCTCACTTTTGCCATTAGAGGAGACAAGCTGGACGAAGCGCTGCGAAGACTAGAAGTGGGCATCGCCAAGTATCGTGAGGAGACCATCTGAGAATTCTGAGAATTTCAAGGAAACCAGTTTGCATAGAGGCAATTTCCTTGGTCTCGACTTCCAATGGCAACAAAATGAATGCCCAGTATCGCGGTTGCTCTATGTTAGGTCTTTGGCCTTGCTTTGATAAATGCTGAAATTCTTACTGTGAACGACCTTGTTTGCCATCAATCATGCCCTACAAGACAACTGACCGCTCATGGATAACTTCATCCCCGGCAACGTCATTTCTACCATGAAAATGTCTCCACTCGAGTAGGTACCTATGTAGGGCGATGCTTCGGCAAGACAAGCTTTAGCCTGGGCCCGTTGGCTTACCCCGGCTGTACGGGGTAGTATTCCGCAGAGTCTCCCTCCGCCCTCCTGCATTCGGGAAATCCACTCTCCTCCGTTCTTGGCCGCCTCCACCAATCATCTTATATGAAATCGTCAGGGGGCCAGCGACCTTGCCCGGCGACCCGGGACCTCCGCACCCCCCCCCCCCACATCAACAGTCAATATAAGGTAAGGTGGCATCATGGAGGCGTGCAATCCTGGTTTCTGTTGCCTTTTTCTTTTTTCCTCAGTTGACCAACTCGTTTTGTTGAGCCTCAAATCTTGTCCTCCCGTCCACTCCTCCGCTCCGCCACCAGTCAAGCTATGGGTAGACAACAGCTCATTGGCGCCGCCTTGGCGTTTCTCGCAGCGGTGCAGGGCGTCAGTGCCAGAAGTGAGCGCCCTGTCTGGTTGCTCGGCCGATGCGGGGAGAATGATGCTGATCAACGTGACTTTCTTCAGATATCTGCAAGCCCAGGACCACCCCGACAACCTCGACAGCCAGCGCCACGCCGACCAGCAGCACCATTCCCGCGCCGCGAGAGAAGTACCTGATCACCTTTGGCGACTCGTACTCCCAAACAGGCTTCGACGTCTCCTCCACCAAGCCCTCGGCGGGCAACCCGCTGGGCAACCCCCCGCTCCCCGGCTGGACAGCGAGCGGCGGCCTCAACTGGGTCGGTTTCCTCGCGTCGCAGTTCAACACGTCCAACCTCCTGACGTACAACTTTGCCTACGGCGGCGCCACCACCAACGCTTCGCTCGTCACTCCCTATGCCCCCAGCGTTCTCAGCCTGATCGACCAGGTCGCCCAATTCAGCGGAAGCATTGCTTCCAAGCCGGCATACGCACCATGGACCGCCGAAAACGCTCTCTTCGGCGTTTGGATCGGCGTCAACGACGTCGGTAACTCGTGGTGGAAGGAGGAGTACGATGCGCTCGTCGAGTCCATCATGGACAGCTACTTTGGTCGTTTGCAGGTTCTGTATGACGCCGGAGCGAGGAATTTCGTTCTGTTGAGCGTGCCGCGTAAGTTTCGATTTTGCTGTTCTCTTTTACTTCTCCGAAAAAATACCTACTAATCAAAATCAACAGCAATCCAACGCACCCCTGCCCAGATTGCTCAAGGCGAATGGGCCACGCAGACCGAAGCTGTATCCATCGACAAGTACAACGCCGCCATCGCCACTCGTCTTGCGGCATTCACGGCCAAGAACGCCGGCGTTGTTGCAAAGATTGTCGATACCGCTGCTCCCTTCAACACCGCGCTCGATAATCCGACTGCCTATGGATCGCCCGACGCTACGTGCTACAACGGGGACGGAAAGTCGTGCCTGTGGTTCAATGATTACCACCCGGGTATTGAGATTAACAGGCTGGTCGCGAGAGCCGTCGCGGATGCGTGGAAGGGAACCTTTTTCTAGACGAAATGGGCTGTTAGCTGGAACTGAGGAGGATGGTGGATCCGGACATTGTTGATTATTATTGTACATACACAGTGAAATTGTAATAATGCAGCAATGACGACGAGGTGTTTTTTTTTTTTTTTTTTTCACACCTTTTTTTCTCTTTCTTTCTTTCTTTTCTTTCTGTGTGGGTGGATTACTCGGAAGCAAATTGCCCAAAAATCCCGCTAGGAAAGGAGCCTGCGTGTTACAAGAGCAGGTGGAAAGGCGGGGGCTCTAATCACCTCTTGCCACAGGAATTTTTAATTTTTTTTTTAATTTTTTTTTGCAGGTTCCTTTTTCTTCCAGGGGGGTTCGAGAGCCATAAACAGCGTTAGATATGAAGATTCCATCTGAACTGATATCGGCCATTCTTAACTCTGGATCTCACTCATCCGTGCTCAGTTTGATTGGCAACTGATCATTCTTGGACCGGGCCAGTTTCTGTGCCAAAGAGGATTGGGATGGAAACCTCCTCCAGCTATTGTTTTCCTGAATTGATTACAAACGTCCCATGTAATTTTTAAATTTTTTATTTTTTTTAAAAAAAAGGAAAAACTGGCGGCATTTAGTGAGCCGAAGAAGACGTCATCTGTAACACGAGGGCCAGCAGCCATGTGTCGTCAGGAAAAGGTAGGTAGGTAGGTACTTTAATAGGTATGAAATCACTCACTTAAATGCAAGCTTGCAACAAAAGGTAGCACTCTTCCCCTTGAATCCGATTATGAACCCTTAACCAAAGATGGATCGCCCGGGCTTGCCTAATAGTCTCCACACAGCTCACGTAGACGACACCAGTGCTCGTCAAAGCCATTCGCTGGCAACCCATGTACGCACTCACAGGTATCCTAACCCTACCGCTCCTCATCTGGAAATATCTGTGATACTACCGGAGGATCACGGCCATGAAGATGACGATAACGAACCCGAGAATCACAAGCCCACTCATACCCCGTCTCACTCTCGTTCACGGTGGCCCATGACCAGAAGCCGAATCACTGCTACCAGAATAACCAGCATCACCGAGGTTGTTTCCATCGTCACCGAAACCGAAATCGTTACGATGGACACTCCCACCAGTGGCACCACTGCCTCAACCTCAACGGAGCAGCACGGTCAGCCCAAGATCTCAACCCAGCGAAGCCAATCCCAGACCACCAAAACGGGCCCCCTTTCCAGTGTCCGTTCCGCGACATCATACACTTGTAGCCTTACTACAAGCAAACCACCCACCACCAAAATAAGCACGGATTATGGCACCACTCTGTCCACAACCTCGCTCACGCCCAGCAGCTTGGGACTCCCGATCCTCCCTCCAAAGAACGAGTCCGAAACCCCGTTGGCACCTCCTGCTCCTCCTCCCCCGCTGCTGCCGACCGCGACCTCGACCTACCCCCTCGTTCCTTTCCTTCCAACCTCGACATTCACGACTTCAATAACCACTACCACAACCGCAACCACCACCACCACCACCACTTTACCCATCACCTCCGGGCCCGCCGTCACAAATCCCCAACCATCCACGCCCAACCCTCGGTTCCTCCACCCGGTCAAGTTCTACATCGTTCTCATCATCCCCCTCCGAGTTAGCAATCCTTCTGGTCGCTTCATACGTCTCGATAACCAGCACCGTTGCGTTTTTCCGCTGTTTTCTCCGGATGCTGGATCCTGCCGCACACCCAGAGGGCGCCCGGCCCGGCGAGCTGAAAAGAAAAGAGATAGGGGAGGTGTACCGGACGAGCTTTTGCTGGGTGTTTGCACCGGTCGTTTGGGTGTGCGGGAGTGCTGCCAGATACATAGGTAAGATAGGGGAGTGAAAACTAGGATTATACTGGTAGTTATGATCAAGGTGTGATTGTTCGAGGGAAATGCCCGGGAGGGGAGGGGGGGGGGTGCGGTGAGTGGGGTGAGTGGGGGTCAATTCCAGTTGACCTCTTTCCCTTTTTTTTTTTTTTTTTTTTTTTTTTTTTTTTTTAATTTTTTTGTTTTTTTTTTTTTTTTTAAAAAAAAAAAAAAAAAATTATTTAAAATTTAAAAAAAAAAAAAAAAAACACAAAAATTTA
>MU864948.1:207640-277063 GCA_033576145.1 Cladorrhinum samala | reverse complement strand
GGCCCCCCCCCCCCCCCCCCCCCCCCCCCCCCCCCCCCCCCCCCCCCGGGCCGCCGGGGGGGGGCAATTCCACGTTCCCCCGTTCCCTTTTTTTTTTTTTTTTTTTTTTTTTTTTTTTTGTCAGTGTTTTGCGTTTGTGCGATGAGTTAAAAAAATTACTAGATAGGTAGTTCAATGTTAAACACTAATAAAACCAGCCCAATATTTTCTCTACCTCCCTACTAGTTGGTCAACCTGCTTCTAAATGCAAAACCCCCGCGGCTCTTTAGGCGCTTCATGTCGGGCTGTCCGCTAAGCCATCCTTGCTCGGCGAGATAACTGAGAAGATTTTGGTTGTACTTCATTTGCCAGTGGTATTCGGCTGCGGCTAGATTTTTAAACCTGTTTTTTTAATCAACTATCATCTTTACTTGATTAGCCTCCGTCGCATGTTAGGTAAGGTAAGTAAGTAGGTAGGTATTAAAGCAAAGTGACCGACGGACCGCTCAATCAACACCAGCTCCCCCGTTGCGCTCAGGTAAAAAACTTCCCACTGTAGGCAGTCGGGCTCTTCTTGCTCGATTTGTTTCCCGAGCTTTATGAGGTGCTCCTCCACCAGTTCCTTGGTCTCTGGGTAGACCCCGAGAGTCGTGATGATGTCCACTGGGTGGTCCGAGTCGCCTTCGGAGTTGGAAGTTGGGGGTGAGGTTGATGATGGCTTGGAGGTACTAGTGGTGTCATTTTTGCCGTCCGTTGGGCCACCAAGGTTGTCATTTAACCCATAATCTGGTAAGGACCTAAAGGACATTTCCGTCAACGATAAAAGACTCGTCTTGTTGGAAGGCGATTTTAAAAAAAGAGTCACAGAGGACAATGAGGTCATATCCGGAATCGACAAGAAAAGGGGCAGCTGCTTTGAAGTCACATGCGGTGCTGATGGTCTCAAAAGATAGGTAGGTATGTTAGTACCATTCTTGAGTCATTTAATCCGGATTTCGCCAAACTAGCTAGGTACTTTATATCTGAGTTCTTGTCGCAATTGTCAAGATGAGCCTACACACATGGATCCAATCTCCTTTCTTTTGGACCGCCACCGTATTTTTGTCATCCAACAATAATTGCCTCTTTCCTCCTCTACTCCTCCCCAATACGCACTTTCATCTCTGATGCAACTCAAAAACGTCGCTCACCATCACCTTTTCTGACCGATTGCTACAAGGCAGCCCCTTACAACGGATTCTCAAGTCACTTCGCGCTCGGCATAAATCACCCACCCTGGAGCTTTACAGAGGTGATATAAACCAGCAAGCCAATCAAGATCTTATGGGTGGCACACACAAGTTGAGAATCCTGTTATTAATTCTATCTCTCGCACATGACTCGATGATCATTTTGCGATTAAGTTGGCCACACCATAAGCCTGCCCCAACCATTTAGTTCGGCGACGCGGTATGTTTATTAGAACCTAACTTCCTAATTGGCAGGGACGCACTGCAATTTTTCAAGTATTGTTAGTCGATGTTGACTTTGGTTGAGAATATCGCGGCAAGACTTTTGGAACATACCTGAGCGTAGTAAGGGTTGTAAGTCGTGCAGGCTCCGTTGGCACAGGCGGTCGCGCCAGACCAGCCGCTTCCACCGCTGTCATGCAGTTAGCATCCGGACTGCCTCGAGATCGTATCTATCTAGATGCTTTAAAAAGGAACTCACCATTGTCCCCACAGGGTTTGTCCAGTGGGTGCGGCAGTCGTTTTGGAAGTGACAAAAGTGGTCGTGACTCGGCTGCTGGTAGAGGTCGTGCTCGCTGGCTTTGAAGTAGTAGACACGACGGAGGAAGAGGTGATAGGCTTCGAGCTCGTGGTCGTGGTGGCGGGAACGGTGCTCGAAGCGCTCGTCGCATCGCACCACGGTAGCTCCTCGCCGCCCTGTCCCCACGAGAAGCAGTTGGTGCCGGTGCAGTCGAGTTGGAAGAAGGCGAGCACGGTGTTCTCCTGCACCCGGATGTCGTGCGGCACGCCAGCAGCGCTGTAAGCCTCCAGCCACCCGCTCTTTCCGTAAACAGTCTTGGTCCACCCGCTGACGGGCGTGTTGGCAGCCGTGCTGACGGGCGTGCTGTCCAGTCCCAAGACTTCGGTCCACTGCTTGATGGCCTCCTGGTGGTTCTTGTAGTTGAGGATCTCATCGCTGGTTCCGTGGAACAGCTGCAGCTTGGGCCTCCACCCGTCGTAACCGGGGTATGCAGCCTCGACCTTGGCAGCCCACTCCGCCGGGGTCTTGCTCACGCGGCCCTCGGCGCAGTCGCCGTTCCAGTAACCGTAGACGCCAGCGTTGTTGGCGGGAGCGAAGCAGGAGAAGGGCACGCCAGCAAAGGCGGCACCGGCGGCGAAGACATCGGGGTATGAGCCCAGCAGCACCTGCGTCATCATGGCTCCCGAGGACACGCCGGTGACAAAGACACGCTTGGCGTCTCCGTTGTACTTGTTCAGGGTCCACTTGACCATGCTGACGATGCCCTGGGCATCACCGCCCCCGTTGTGGGTCAGAGACTCCTTGGACGACACGTCCCAGCATTGGTCGGCCGTGTTGGGCGAGTTGGGATAGATGACGATGAAGCCGTACTTGGAGGCGAGGGTGGCGTACTGAGAGCCGGCGAAGGCTGCTTCAGCGGTTCCATGGCACCAGTGAGGGTTAACGAGAATGGCTGGTTTGGCTGGGAGGACATCGGGGACGTAGATGTTGAAGCCCACGTTGCGGGGGTTGGCGCCAAAGTTCTCGGTGATCTTGACCAGGGAGGCAGCCGAGGAGACAGAGGCCAAGCAAGCCAGGAGCAGGCATTTGAGAGCCATGTTGCCTTTTCAGTCTTCTTTTTCTTCAACCTGGGGTGCGGATGATGAGACGGGCTGGATGACCTGAACAAGGGAAGATCATCGTAAATTGTGAAGCGAGAAAGTTTAAGTTAAATAAAGGCGACGAATCATGAGGTAAGGTATGCCCAGAGATTTTCAGAATCGCGATGGCGCTGCATGGGGGTGGCTCCGGCGGGCCGCAACTTCGGCGCCAGTGCTCGGAGCATCCACCTCCGCCCGCCCGTTTCGGCAACGACCGGTCTGCACATCGTTGAGCGAGGGCGGAGGAGGCTACTCCAAGCAAATACACCCCGAGGTATATGCTTGGCTTTGCGATTTGCATCCGCTATTTTGCGGCATGTGTTGGGATAGTAGTCCGTGTTGCACACCGTCAGCGTGGATATCAGGTGTTGCCGTGGGCCACTGAGGAGGAGCCTTCACAGCCATGGCGCAACCCTGCTGCCGCGACGAGCAAAAGAGGTTGATCCCCGTGGATGGATCAACGCAGGGAAGAAAATACCCTTCACCCAATCGCCATGGGTATGCATTCGGAACGGCAGGTCAATTCGATGGGAGTAAATGTTCTGCTCGCCACATGCACTCTAGCACCAAGTCGTGGAGTCCAGATGTTGTGGAACCAGCTGCATCACACTTTCCAGATCCTGCGAGCTCGATCTCAACAGGTAGATTAGTACCTGGCGAGCAGCGTCATCTCCCGTCACAGTCAACAACTTACGACGAGCCATGCTCCGTTTCACCCCTTTGAAGAAAATATACGAGGGAGTGCAGCCACCAAAGCCTTAGCTAGATACCTTACTCAAGACGGGCGAGCAAACCGGGTATCTCAGAAAACTCATCGTACCAGATAGGCCAAACGCCCATCCTGAGGTACGTGGCTTGCTCCGTACGGAGTCCCTCTGCCGAAGGGACGATGCCGTTTCGGTTTCGGGGCCAGCGCAGCAGAGCGTAGTGGTACCGGCCCGGAGAGCGCGAGATGAACCTCTCCAGCAAGAGGTTCATGTAGGGGTCGATGGAGGAGCAGCCAACTTAGAGCGCAACGTGAATGGGATTTTCCAGATGCTCACTTATAAACTTGCCAAAGATGGGCAGCAACGGCTCAGATTTTGATTCGTTCGGACCGTAGGTTTTGGTGTACTGCGGCGTGGCAAACACATAATGCACAAGACTGATGCCAAACATTCCCCGTGAGGTGAAGCCGTGCAAGTGCAACAAATTCAGAGTGCGTCGAGAGCCCTGGCCTAGTCTCTAGACCAAGCAGTCCGGGTCGATAGACATCCCGTCCCCGCGCATTGCGCATACCGCTGAAGAGATAGCGTTGTCGCGTAGGGCCTGGGACATGAAGTCGTCAAAGCTGTAGGTGATGATTCCGCTCAAGCCGGGTTCCCGGCCGTCGGGGTGTCGAGAGCGCGCCAAACGTGCGACGGCGCGGTGTATTTGGCTCGGTTGGCGATTGCCTCCGTAGAGAATAGCGGTTATGTAGGCGAATAGGTGCTGCCTGCAGAGCGGGTGGGTGAGAGCGACCGCAGCGGAAAGAAGTTTTGCGTTGTATTCTTTGGCGTCAATTCTGCTGATGCACTCTCCAACCTGTTCTTTTTCCGTTTCATTGTATTCCTTGACGGTTCTCTGCTCATATTTGATGGTTCTCGTCCATGAAGCAGCAGCATGACCGGGCGTTCGACCCGGGGTCTCTTCCTCCTCTTTCTTCACGCGTACTGAAACTGTCAAGCCGCGGTCCTGGGTAACCTGAAAACTTGCAGCAGCTCCTTGTTGAAAGCGGGCCACGACGGTGCGCCGCAGGGTTCGGCACAAGAGACGCCCGCGCCGAGGACGATAGATAAGCACGATGACTACCGTATGTTACCCTTCCATTATCATGGCCTCACTATCACACAAACTCCACCCGTCTAATCCCAAGGGCGATATTAACTCTCCATCTCTCTTCGGGCAGCTAAAACATGCCCCTTTTTATATGTACATGTAAGCCCTGGAACGAGCCAGGTGATAGAAGGTAATTACAGAAAAAAATACGTACACAAAAAAACAGGGGGGGGGGGGGATTTGTGGTACATCAAGATAAAAACAAAAAAACCAAAACTAATGATTCGTTCAAACATGTTTCCCCATACTAACCTATTAGCCTCCCTATCAGAGCCTCGTCCCTCATATGACCCCTTTTTTACCAACTCTCCCACTTCTGTCCTCCCATTGAAAGCAGACGATTAAATAACTCATCCCTCCGCGGCATAGCCATAATTTTGAACTCGGCACCTCTCTCGTCTCTAATGATCAGCCCATCATTCACCTCCCGCTCCAGCGTCCAACCAACAACCAGCTTGCTCTTCCAGCCATACCCTCCAATTTTGATCAGTTCCACAATGTCAGCGACCGGCAGTGACCACATGGCGTGCATATCGTGATTCCCAAACTCGTCTTTCTTGTCCCTCTTCTTATCCTCCACAAACGCCACGACGGGAACTGTGCCCATGGTAGACAGCACCACCTGCCCCTTCTTACCCTCGTACCTCGCCTCAAACTCTATCGGTCCCGAAATGGGCACCTTGCTCGCTGGCGGCACCGCACCCAAGCGATCCCGAGCGTAGTGATCGCCAACAGTCTTTGCGCGCAGGTTATCCACCCCGACGGCGGTCTTGACTCCTCCTCTGGCGATGCCGCGGAAGAAAGAGAGGATCTTGTTGCTCTTCTTGTGTTGATGATCGTCCGGGCCCGTGACCATGACGGAGTGTCCTTCTGTTTCGTGCTTAGTCCTCGGGTCATACTGGATTGCCGAGTTTAGTTCGGCGGGATTAGCGTCCAGCGGCGCATCGGGGCCTGTGGTTGCTAAATCGTTAGAGGTAATGCGGGCAGGCTTGTCAGGAGGCGTGGAGTTGATGCGAGGAGGTGGTGGGATGGGCGCGTGGTTGGCCTCGCCGATCCGGAGCAGTGTAAGAGTCAGCTGAGCATTGGTTGGGACGCCCTTGAGAAGAGTGCTAAAGTTGACCGGGTTAGCGATATTAACCTTTTATTGAGGGACGCGGGGTTAAACATACTTGCGGATTTCGAGGATCTTCTTCCATTGCGGGATTGTTCGGTTAAGCCAGTCGAGCCCGCGGGAGATGACGGGATCACCAAAAAATACGAGACCGACGATGAAGGTCGTGGACTTGACAAGCGCGTAGGCCGAAACGATCAAAGAAGCTGCAAACAAGGGAACGATGAGCGCGACAAGACGGAGCCTGTGGACTTCGGTGGGGAACGGAGGGGTAGGGGCCAGAGCACTGCAGAGTGTCAGTAGACGTCCTGTTTGACGGAAACACGCATCGCATCAGAATACTGACTTGGCAAAACGCTCCCACGTGTCAGTAGCATCGCTCAGCGCGTGCATAATGGGCTGAAGCTTGGCCCACATGGCCGTCTGCATGGGCACCTCGGTCTTGTCGTGCTTGGTTCCGGGCTTTGATCCAATGGCTTTGTGCATCTCGGTCGTCGACTGCTCGGCGGTCTTTTGGTCGCCCTCAGCATGTTGCCCAATGGCGCCGCTGACCGCTATCGTTGCGATGCCGCTGACGAAATTGCTGGCCTCCTGCTCGACAGTCTCTCCTTTGTGATTTTCGGGGGCGCCAGTAGCGCTATCGTGACTGCCGAGCACTCCAGACTTTGGCTTTTGGATGCCGCCCGTCTTGCTGTCGACCAGTGAAACGGGTGCCGGTGGGAACAGGTACTGACGAGCACCCGGGGATGCCATGAGCGCAATGACGAAAGCCGTCAACAGCGGGGCGAGAAAGTCGAATAACCAGGCAACAAAGTATGCTGCGGCGAAGTAACTGGTGCGGTGCGTCTCGTTCCATGATCGAAGCCGAGCAACGTGCTTAACGGCTGTCAACAGCCCGATTCCGACCGTCATGTAGAAGCGCTCCACGTTGGCTCTCATCTTGTCTGGCGAGAATTCCTCCTCATCTGCGGTGTTGAGATCAAGTCCGCCGGGAGGCAGGTATGGCGTCGCCTTCGTGTGGTACACTTGCTGAAACCATTGAATGTCATCGTTAGCATCGCCCCTCTTCTGCGCGGTGGTGCGACGGCCAGATGGATGCTGGACCTACCCGGTTGAACCGGCGAACGAGCAGCCACAGCTCCTCGTTATCCATGCCCCCTATCAAGGGGCCGGGGATGTTTTCCTTCTTTTCGTTCCACCCCAAGTCGACAACGTCCTCGATCTCCGAGTCGCCATGGTCCTGCTGTGCGATGCCCTGAGGCAGGTTGGCATGTTTGTGCGTCGCGAGTTCGTGGGAAAATGTGTTTCCGCCCTCGACACCTTCGGCTGCTTGCGGTTTCTGAGGTCCAGCTGTGGTGGCGGCGTCTGTGGCCGGAACTGGCAAAAAGTCGGAGATTTCTGTGCCTGGGCCGGTGTTGTTGACCAGCAGGGAGCCGGACTGTTCGTCCGTCGACGCCATGAAATCAGGCGGTGAACTGATGCAGGGGAAAGAAGCGATGTTGAGACGGATGCACGCAAGCTAAAGGGCGGCGTAAACTATCAGCACTTCAAAAAGGTGCGTGCCAGGTTCATGCGGGTGTGACTTTTGTAGGTTGACGGTTTGGGGCTGTAAGTGCGATGACATCAATGGGGGGCCGCACCTGGCCAATCGCAGCTCTCCTTGTCGGTCCCACCCGAGCTGTGACGCGGTCTCCGAGACCATGGTTCGAACCTGCCCACGCTTCCCAACGAAATGGCCAAGGAAGGTGCACAATCAATCTGTGCTGATTGAGCCACTTGGGGGCTGCTTCTCCGACAAGGCGAGTTTGTGACGCTGCCAGTGGCTGTCTCGCACTTGCTGGCACGTTTCGTATGAGAACTTGAAAGATGAACAGGAAACCGAGGAGGCTTTTGGATTCCTCAGCATAACCACTTATTATCCTTCCTGCTCTTTTTTTCCAACCCCAAACTTGGACCCAAGTTCACTTCGGCGAAGTATCTTGATATTTTATCATTGATCCCTCCCTCCCTCCCGACCACACTCGGCCGGCCCCACATCTCCGATGTGCATCGGCCCCGACCGTGTCCCACATCGGCCCCACTAATCGCAAAGTGGTGACGCCATGACGTGCATCATGCAGATTGCAACCAGCAACGTGCTAATTATAAGCCCGTAGCTTCCGGCGATTTTGCAGCATTCACTCATAATTTCCGGGTAAGAGATATCGAAACGACATTTCTTCAACCGCACCTCCAACACCATGACTGAACGCGTATTCCAACTCGCAGGCAGCTGCAACAACTACCCCTGGGGAAAGAAGGGGGCCAAATCTCTCGCCGCCCAGCTTTGCAAGAAGACGGTCAAGGACTTTGAAATCAAAGATGACGAGTACTATTCCGAGCTCTGGTTTGGCGATTACCCAGACTTCCCAGCCAAGGTGCTAGAGACAGGCGAGCTGCTCAAGGATGTTCTCGACAAGAACAAGGAGACCCTTCTCGGCAAGAAGGTGATTGACCAGCTCGATGGACAGCTTCCGTATCTACCAAAGGTATGTATCTCGATACTCTGAAACCTCCCGCCACGTGCGTACCTACCTTATTACCTTACTAACTCGCGCCCCCAAGATTCTCTCCATCGCCAAAGCACTCCCCCTTCAAATCCACCCCAACAAACAACTAGCCGAAAAGCTTCACGCCAAAGACCCCGAGAACTTTACGGACCCCAACCACAAGCCCGAAATCGCCATTGCACTGTCTCCCTTTGAGCTCTTCGCCGGCTTCAAACCTCTCGCCGAGATCCAGCCCGTCTTTAAGCAAGTCTCGGCCCTCCACCCTTTCGTTCCCAAAGACGCTGCCGAGAGTTGGAACGACGAAACCCTGCGCCAAGTGACCCGCAACCTCCTCAAAGCCGATCCATCCACGGTCAAAGGCTTAGAATCAGCCCTTGCATCCACTTCCAAAGGCGACTTAGGAAAGCAGGCCTACATGCTTGATCTTCTGCCGCGTCTTCGGGACCAATACGGCGCGACCGACCCAGGTTCCCTCGTGGCGCTGCTATGCATGAACTTCATGATGCTTCTTCCCGGGGAGGCGCTGTTCATACCTGCCGACGGTATTCATGCCTACCTGAGCGGCGACATCGTCGAGTGCATGGCGAGAAGCAACAATGTCTTGAACAGCGGCTTCTGTCCGCCCGGAGAGAGGAACGACCTCGACATGTTTGTCGACACTCTGACTTTTGAGCCTCACAAGGTCGAGGACATGGTGCTGAGGCATCAGAAGACGAGGAAGGGAACTTTCGGAAAGACCGAGGCGTACAATCCGCCCATTGCCGAGTTTGATGTTCTTCGGGTCAAACTGGACACCGATGAACGGGAAAAAATCGAGGCGAACGAGGGGCCAGCGGTGCTCATTGTGACAAAGGGAACTGGCAAGCTGACTGCTGACGGAAAGGCACACAAGCTGGAGGAGGGTGGAATCTTTTTTGTGGCGCCCGGGGTGGAGGTTAGCTTTGATACTACTCAAGACTTGGATGTTTTTATGGTTGTTGTCTAGATAAGGTAATTACCTCGGGGTAGCATCTATTATAATGTTCTGTGTAGGTAGTTAAACCACTCCGATGCAACTTCCGGTTAAATCCGGTTTTCTGGGTATATAGGTATGTACTGTAATTACCTACCTGACCCACGATTCACACACGTCCGGGCACACTCCTTGAATACCTGGCTCGGTCATGGCTCTTCCTTCTTGGCGTATTCGATGAAACATCACAACTACCTTAACCAGCCATTCGGCTAAACTGTCACATCGACAGTGCAAGCTGTCAAGATGGCCATCGGCGTTCCGTTATCAATTTCTCTATAATCGAGCCTCAGATTTGTTTCCAGGTAGGTACCTACGTTTGTTGATCGCTCGCCGCCCCATCTCAAATCAGAATTTTCAAGGTTATCGACACAAAAATCCATGATGGCACCTCCGATCTTGACCACCGCCCTGCTATCCCTCATCATTCCACATGTTGCCCAAGCCTCCTCCCAGCATCAGGATATCCGCAAAACATGCGCCCGCTACCCTCCATCCCGCCCCGTATCGGCCAACCTGACCAAATGCCTCGACTCCCTCCTGGCCCCGTCCATAAGCCCTTTATCTTTAGCCCCCTGGACCCAGCCCCCGCACTGCATCTACGCCGAAGAGTCGCCTTACTGCGTCTTTACAAACGCCCACCACTCGCTGAGCATCATCACGACGCCGGACGAGGCCTCGACCTCGCTGAACCTCCTCTCCCACCACTCGGTCGACCCCCCGTCCTTTTTTGCGCCTCAGAAGCTGTATCTCTCGCCCCCGTACAAGGTCGTCGACGTTCCGGGGAAGGGAAAGGGAGCCGTGGCGACGCAGAGGATCCAGAAAGGCATGGCGATACTGGTCGACACGGCGAGCGTCCTCGCCGCCGCCGAGTATCCGGCCGACGTGATGAGGGAGGAGGTCCAGGATCTGATGGAGGCCGCGGTGGACCGGCTGGCCGACGGCGGGATCGGGGTCAGGGCGCTGAGCAGGATGGGGAGGAGAGACGAGGAGGAAGAGGAGGAGGAAAGGGGGGAAGGGATGAGCGAGATGGAGGACACGCTGCTCACGAATAGTTTTGTCGTGGGACTGGGGGGTAAGGAGTACATGGGGCTGTTTGTTGACGTTGCGGTGAGTGAAACACGTACCTTGTGCATGATACCTTGTGCATGATGATGATGCGTCAGGGTCAAGAGGGCGATGACGAGGGTGAAACCAAGTTAGTAGCGCTAACTAAACCATGTTATTAGAGGTTTAATCATGATTGTCGACCAAAGTAAGTACAGTACCTACACCGCCCAGCGACAAAATTGTGACACACACAAAACTTAACCCCCGAGGGAGAATTGGAAAAGGAGTGGGAAAGCTGACGCCCCTGGCGTTTCGCTGCTGATGATTTAATAGCGCGTTTCTTCACTTTTCCGAGACCACGCTTGCCATGACGATTTGGGCCGCAAAGGATATTGAGGAAGGGGAAGAGATCACTATTTCTTGTGAGTAGTTATTTTTTTTTTTTTTTTTTTTTTTTTTGTGTTTTTAACTACTTTGAGACTTTCAAGCCAAGGTACTGATTTTCTCTTACAGATTCAGCTGCTGGAATGGTCACGGAGGAACGTCAAAAGACTCTCGAAAAGGTCTGGGGTTTCAAATGGTAAGTACCTCGCCAAAGAGGAAATTTCAAGCACAAAACTGAAGTATGGTACACTGACGGGAGTAACACAGCCAATGCTCCCTCTGCAGCGCGCCCGCCGAGATTCTCACCGCCTCGGACAACAACAGAAAGGAAATCCGTCAGCTCCAGAAGGCGGTCGTGGAGCTGGCGCAAAAGGGCGAATACGACGAGGCCCTCAGCCGAGCAGAGAGGATGTTTGAGCTGGTCGAGACGGAGGGGCTGACGGAGCAGATGGGGGACATGTATGAGGTCCCCGCTCGGCTGTACTACCACGTCGGCAACCTGGAAAAGGCGCTCGAGTACACGCTAAAGGTCAAGCGCGAGATTGACGGGTACGGCTTGCCGGGAGAGTTTGGAGCCGAAAAGCTCAAGATGCTGGACGGCGTTATTGAGCGGATTGAGAAGGAGCTGAAGAACAAGAAGAAGAATGAGGAGGAGGAAAGGAAGAACAGAGGAAGAACTTGAGGAAGAAAAGGAAGAGGAAAATATTTGACTTTAGGGAATAAAAGAGGAAAAAAAAAAAAAAAAAAAATGTCAAAGATTAATGAGCCAACAATGATTCATATAAATGGTCACCAAGGGTTATTTTGCTAAATACAGGTAGGTAACCTGGCTGTGCCACTAGATGACTAAGTAGGTACATAGTTGATCCAAACCCTTTACCGGGTTTCCAAAGTAGGAACCCATCGTGACCCGCTCAAGCCGTGGGCAGCGAGCATACCAACGACGTAACCGTCGTAGTTCCTGCAGTAGTTCTGGTCGTGTAAACAACAGCTGTCTTGGGGAAAGACTGCGTCTTCACGTCGAGAATGGCTGTGCCGGTCAAGGTTCGGACCGTGTTGTCAATGACGGTTACTGTCGTGTATACGACGGTCTGGACCTCGATGGGTTCTTGGCGGGCTTGAATATCACGCTTCTTTCCACACTCGCTGGGGCTAGCGATGGTGGTTGTGACAGTGCTAGCTGGGCGGCCGAAGGTAAGCGTCGTTGTGCTGGTAATGGTAGGGTTCAAGCTGTTGCAGCGGGTCGATGTCGTGACTCCAGGAACCGTCACCTGGGTGAGCTCGAGGATAGCAACCGAGTGTTTCGTAGCCAGCGTGGTGCCGGAAGTGAACCACTCCCAGTCCGCGAGGGGCTTCGTGGTCGGCAGGGTCACGCCCGGGATGGTGGTTGTTCGTGTGGTTGTTGTCTTGCACAGGCCGGTGACGTAGCTCGTGCTCTTGTAGTAAGAGTACGTGTAGGTCGCCGGCGCCAAAGGCCCATCATAATAAGACACCACCAGAGTATTGGTGCAGTGAACAGACACCAAGGTCCGCAGCGGGGTGGCCACAGTGATTGCCGGGGTCGTCCATACCGTCTGGGTGGTGAGAGGCACCCTGTCGGTGTTTGTGGCAGTGACAGTGTCCCTCTGTGTGACGGTCACTGTTGCTACCGAGGCCGGGCGATCAGCGGGAGGAGAGATGAAGGAGAAAGAAACGCATCCAGATGTCTTGACGCGGGTCGAGTCCGGCGGCGCGACCGTGGTTGTGAAGCCGGCTGACCTGGTAATGGTGGGATCTCGCGGGTTGACCGTAACAGTTGTAGGAGCTCCTTTAGTAGTCACAGTCACCGTACGTGTTGCGTCATCTCGTCGCTCAACTTCTTGGGCGTAAACTTGGACTCCGAAGGGGTTCGCAGCGACAAATAAAGCCAGCCTCAGCAGGCCTGCTCCGATATTAGACTGACACAGCAACATGGCGTAGGTAGTCTGTAACGGCAGGAAGTGGTCAATGTCTATGGATCATGCGACTGAAGAAGAACATGCAAGCCCAGCAAGTGCAGTCTTTATATACCTTATTCTTTCTGCGAACTGAAATATTCCGTCATAGTCCTTGGGTTCCTGACTCCATCTATTTGCCAACCTTGCACGAGATCTGCTTACTAGGATGCTTGGTAAACAAATTGCGTGGTGTTGAACTGAAGGCCTTTTAGCCGGTAGCAACGGTCATTGGTTCCTTGCAACAAAGTTCCCGGGAGGGGGTAGTAAACAATGGTAGGGCAATTTCATGTTTCGGACTTCACTCTGGCCGCTAGATTCGGAATGACGGAAGTTGTTACTATTCGTAAGCGGAAGCATTGCCGCAAAATGCCATTCAGAGAACTTGGGACGCTATAGATGAGGGCTCGGGCTCCGTTCTCGTTGTGACGTATCCACAATTCGAGGATTTTATCAGCAGCGTTGCAAGATTACAAACCCCAACGCCTCTCTACCAAAGGTTACAGTGGTATGAGGGGGACCAATTGGGAAATTCCATATGGCCATCGAATAAGACACATTGGCAGACAGGTTGGTGCCCTTACCACAGCAGTCGGTTACCACAATGGTATCCTCCATCAAAAACGGTTATTTCTACATGCATCTAATAAACCACAAGCCCATGTTAGATATGAAGAAAATATGCAGATATAGAGAAAAATGGTCAGTGTCTATATGTCGTCTCAATAAGTCATAGATGTAAGTTGTCGCGGGCTGAAGTGCGAGTGCATGGACTCCCGCTCCGTTGATGCAGAGGGCAGTGATGGGCAGAATTCGAGAGTCGTGTCTTGTTCTACACTATACCCAGGCAGGTAGGTAAGTAGGTGCTTTAGCGAATGGGACTCATTTTTTGGATTTGCTAATTGACCTGGATGGATGGGTTTGACGTAAACCGGGAGGAAAGACCACCGAAACCGTGACCTCAATGCGAACTCGGCCAAGTTTACCCTGCGCGCGCACCGTCTGGAAAGACGACACTCGGTTGTATTCACGATCGAGATTTCCGTTACACCAGCTCCTCCCAAAATCAATGTTTCAAGACTCACCGAAAAACCGCGACGTTAACGGCATTGAGGTTGTCAAGTTCACTTGTGAATGGGTTTAACCAGGCATATGCCAATGAACTTGAATGATGGACAGATATTCAAAGTGGGTAAGATAGGTAAGGTAGGTAGGTAAGCTTCGCGCCGGTTACACCCATGCCGCGGTCCTGGGATCAGTAAAGATCTGAGAATGACTCGAGGGTGGGCGGGCTCAAGCTATATACCTACCTACCTTACCTACCTTACCTAAGGTAGACAGTAATGCAGGTTGTGTTTACCTTGTTCACCCACAGACTCACCACAGTTGAGCCTTTTGAACCTGGTCCACGAAGCGAGGCCCTCGCCAAGGTTGCATTGTTGCAACGGCTTTCAAAAGTCCACCATTCATGCTGCTGGATTCCCCAACATACAAGATCTTGGCGTACGTTTGCTGCCAAGACGGATAAACAAACAAGATGCTGGACGGCATCATGATTGGCTCGACAGCATTGACGGCAGGGTTCCCCGCTGGAATGGGTTGTGGTAATCACCGAACCTGTTCCAGAGCTACGGAATTGGTATCGACAAAGAAGTCGGATTAGTGTGAGCTCTCACGTGATGGCCCTGGTGATGATATCCTCAGAATACTTATATAAGCCTTCAATCTGTTGCCATGATCACCGTGTCAAAGGTCGACCTCACCCTCAAGCCCAAATTGGCCGCGTCGAATCGCCAATATGCGTCTCAACCTCGTCTTGCTGCTGTCTACAGTCAGCTCCCTGACAGGAGCATCACCCCTAGGCTTCTTGGGACTCGCATCCTGGGACGTCGAGGGCTTCGCCAAAGACAACCCGATCGGCACAACCACGGGCGGCGCGGGAGGCGAGCGCGTAACGGTCGAAACCGTCGAAGACTTTCGCAGCGCGGTGGCTGATAATGTTCCTCGGACCATCTTGGTCAAAGGCAACCTCAACTTCACCTCGCGACCCAAAATTGGTTCCAACAAGTCGGTGATAGGTGTCGGCAGAACCGCTCACATCACGGGCAGCGGTCTTGATCTGTACAACGTCGACAACATCATTATCCGCAACCTCAAGGTCAGCTTCATCCTGGGTAACGACTGCATCACCATCCGGAACTCGACGCGCGTCTGGATCGACCACAACGAGTTTGCTTCAGACATCTCCAAGGGTCCCGATGAATTTGTGAGTGCCCTCAATCAACGATTAAACTCTTCTTCTTTTCGAAGCTAATATTCTTTTTTTTTTTTTTTCCTCCAAATCTAGGACGGACAAGTCGACATTATCCGGGGTTCGGATTGGGTCACGGTATCGTGGAACTACTTCCACGACCATTGGAAGTCCTCCCTCATAGGAAACGATCCCGCCTTCCGGGATATCGACTTCGGTCACCTCCACGTCACCTATCATCACAATCACTGGCGAAACGAAGGCACCCGCGGCCCCGCGGGACGCTTTGGGCACCAGCACGTCTACAACAACCTTTACGAGGACTTTTTGTACCAGGCCATCCACTCGAGGTCGGACAACCAGGTTCTTGTAGAGGGAAACGTCTTCAGGGGCAACACCAGGGAGGCCCTGAGCACTTATGGTCTCGTCATCCCCGACGATTCGCCGAATACCTGTGTTTGTGGCGATGAAGAGCTTGACGGATATGCGAATCTTGGAGCTAGTGAGTACCATCTTTTGATCCTTGGTCCTAAACTGCGAGGCTGCGGTTACTGACAACCCGTGAACAGGAAACGATTGGGGCGGGGCCGGAGTCAACATCACTCAGGTTGGAGATTTCGTCAAGGCGCCGTACAAGTTCAAGTTGACGCCATTGTTGCTTGTTCCTACCGTTGTCAAGTTGGGTGCAGGGATTGGAAAGATCTGATGTGTGGGGGCATCATTACCGTAGGTAGACTAACGGTCTTGCAAGAAATCATACATGTACTGTACCTTAGGTATCTAGACTATATTTCTTGCATTGTACGTACATGCATTTTCGGGGGATTGCCTGATATACGAGTGTATGTACATGGTAATTAACCTTCCCAGATTCTTTTCCTTTACCTCTCACAAGAGGGGATATCAATGTACAGTACCTACCTATTCGCTTCTTCATCTTGTACTGTAAACTTAAGCGGTCGACACGCTTTCTCAATGTTTTCTAGCAACATGTTGAATGCAGTATTGCTAGCAGGATTGCCTGTGATCAATGCCCCGTTTTGGTCTACCTTTGCCAGACTTGGAAAGGAAGAGAACAAAACATTTGACCACACCATCTGGCAGCATCGTAGCCCCCGTTCCTCCCACTCCACAGCGCCCATAAGCTGTTCGAGTCCTGCGGAATACCACAACCAAGCTTTACAGAAACATGTCTGGTAAGAAGAGACTGCGCAAAGCCATGACGACGGTGGATGACCAACTGGGGGAGAATGTTTGGTGCCGCAACGGCCGATAGGATGAGGCTGTATCCGCCCGTTCAGTGGATCGGATAGAATATGGTAACGGGCGATGGGTGTGAAAAGACTTACCTAGGCGGGGGTCATCCTACCGGTTGTAGATGAATTTATGTCGCAGCCGAGCAAGGACGGAAAATAAAGAGGCGGAGGAGGATAATTTTGATTTGGTGATTGGGGAGTTTAATCATTGCTCGCTGCCGAATTGTTGAGGGCGCAATGCGATGGTTACCTAGACATGTGGGAACTTGAAATCTGCAGATTTTACGACAGGGAGTGCATTGAACGCGATCACCCGGGGATTCCTGCATTGAAGTTCAAACTGAAAACATGCATCAAAGGTTCTTCGGCGAGATGGCCCAGTGCAGGAGGCTATCGTCGGTATTAGTGTATCCATCTCCAGCGTGAGATGGCTGATGTAAATTGCTTCTCCGCGAAAAATGCTCTCGAAATGATCTCTCAGGTATCTTCCTACCATGATCATAGGTAAGGTACCAAGTACAAGGGGCCTTGCGTGCCGGAGGCATGGCGGAGTCAGTCTTCCATAAAAAAGAGTCCACCTTTCTGTGTGTCTTGTTAGGTAGGCAAAGTGAGAACTTTGGCGCATAATTGAAAGTATTCTCAATTTTGATGATATTAATATCTCGTGAGGAAGTGACTGTACCAGGGGTTTGAAGGCCACCATGCCGTCACCTCTTTCCCTACCTGAAAGCACGGTCGAGGAATATGAGGATTGGGGGGCCCGGCAAAATCGAAATGCCAGAGATACGCGTTGTAGCCTTAAAACTAAGATCTTTTTACCCTGACTATTTCTACACTGGGAGGATGAAAGAGAACATTCGAAGAAATATGAAAAGACCGGACTGTTTTTACTCCCTTCGACACATCACCCGCGGATTTACCACCAGTCTAAGGAGCATGGTTCCCGTCTGGTGTTGCAAGCTTTCCAACACTCCAACAAATACCACCGTTCTGTCTCTCGATTGAACTCATATACACGGTTTCTCAGGACAGACTTTTAGCTACTATGACTCAACTAATCACCTACGACCGCACAAAAATAGTAAGGGTGCCCAAAGTCGGGTTGATACTATCAGAGTCATGTGTAAATAAAACTTATTTCCATGATCAGAAATTGTTACAAAATCCCCGGCCCTAGCCCTTACAGGAGGCAGCGACTGGGGGGGAAGGGATCGAAGAGAGAGCAAGCCTGAGGGCGCTGCCACACACACATCGATCTCGATATTGTTGCTCAGAGGAAAGTAAGAGGGAGCCAGCAACGTGTTTTGACTAGTTTGGGCGCACTTCTCTGTGGGTCAGTGTGCCGGACAAAATGAAAGGAGATCGTGGTTGATGTTGGTCGAGTTCCCGCAGGAAGTCGAGGCCTAGATCTTGGCCTGAATAGGTAGGTAGGTAGGTTGGTATTCGAATAAATGGTATGCGATGGCGTGAAAAGAGGCCGTCGATTTTTGTCCGTTACATTCACTCAAACATCATTCAGGGGCAAAGTAGGTTGTCAAAGAAGACAAATCCACCGTTGTTTGAGGCGAGGTACCTTTCCTTGTCACAACCGTGGTAGGAAATTGGTTTGGACGGCCGAGGTCTCGTATTCCCGTCCTAAAAAGATGACGAATGCAGGAAAAAAAAAAATTCTAAGAAACTGCATATTCTGAAGGAATTTGCCTGGAATTTAGTGCGCAGCAGAAGTAAGCTGTTCGCCAAAAGACGGATGCGAGTGACACCTTCCCCTTTTTCGTGCACCAGCATCGTTGCATAGGGCTGCATGGCGGGACATTTTCTCACCCTTTACCACGACACCCCGACGGTTCAGGATGATTTTTTACAAAACTTTGATTGGTGAATATCATTGCAGTTACGACTCGGTACCTCACCGTGTCTAAAACAGTAGTATCACCGCGATCGCCCCATTACGACGTCAACATGTGCAGGCACACTGTACTGGTGTTGCTTCACCCGAGCTGTTGGTTCCAACGGGTCGCTTGGAATTTTTCTGGCAGACACCCGGAATTGCTGATTGATTGGCGTAATAACCGGGACGCGGGCTTGACGTACTTGGCACTTTGGATGATTTGGACGCCATGGTTGTGTTCCAGTTGTTTGTTTGCTTGGAACGGGAGCGGTATTGAACTGCACGTTGGAGTTGCAACGGCACAATTCATCGTGTGTTGACGTTTGTTTTTACCTACGCTTCAAACACTATTTTCGGAGCATCATTGCATCAATATCGACGTCGACGCGTCGCCATCGCATCGGATGGCCGACTTGGAGTCGGATATCTCGCGATATCGGCCCCGAATTGAACAATGCACAATGGATCCACCACCCCCCCACCACCCCCGTCTCTCCTCCCGAGCTGGGCTGTGCATATCGTGACAGTTTATCCTCATGCTCAATCAGTCCAAGAGTGCAGATGGGCGAAGGAAGCATGTGATGTTGTCAAGGGTTATTTTGCCACTAAACCGTGTTTGATTTAAAGCTGCCAGCATAAGCAAGCACCTAGTGTTAGCTTTATTTTCAGCCTTCCTTTTTTGATCATGTTAGCGTCGAGCATCATTGTGATAACGGTTTCAAGAAACGATGACACAAAAAAAAAGAAGAAATGAAAAAGGACTGCATCCACTTTGCTTTCCCTCTCGCGGCTCACGCGAACCGGAACTGGCTGGTCACGACTTGGTACTGTCGAGACTGCACAGCAATTCAAACGTGCATCGAGTCCCCGTTCTGGTGGCTATTTGCAAGTGCAACTGCCAGCCCCTTTCTTCAGCTCGATTCCACGAACCGTTTCGGCACCTGCATTCCTTCCTTATCGGTGGCATGGTATCCCCTGAACGATAATGACAGGCACACCGGACCAGAGGACGGCCAGCATCACACAATGCTCACCAGTCCGCAAAGGGGCAATCAAAGCCCAGGCACCGAGCCAATCAGAGACCAGGATCTCCGTCTTGTACCTTCCGTCCAGGGTAACATCCCGTCTCGACAACGGTCCAGTGAGGGTTTATCTCCGCCCACCTGCACGTGAAAGTGCCTCGAATGCGAGTGTCCCAAACTCAAAGTCGCACCCGAGAGGACATTTCGAAATGGCGTGTGGTGGAAGCCAAGACAGCCTGGGACGGTCTGGGACTCTGGGTTGGCCCACCTCCCACACTGGGTTACATACAAGCCCGCACGAATTATTACGCCCCTGATCACCCACATCCAGGAGGTCGACTCGCATTGTCGGAAAATCCAAGCCGGATGTTGGCTCATGCACCCTCACCACTATAGCACCGTTCCCTGCCCCGGCCAATCGCGTCGATGCAACCCAATCTGACGGCTGTCATGGTTCGAGGCTCGACACGGGATTTTGGAAAAGACGGGGTTCCAGGGGCTTGGAGTTTTGGGCTTGGAGACCCCAGGTTGACTGTGCTTGCTTCTTGCCGTGACTGCCGGGGAGGGGCGAAAGCAGGGAACGCTTTCTTGGGTGACCCAAAAAAAAAAAAGAAAAAAAGAAAGAAAGAAAGAAACACACACACACATGCACACACACACACGCACAAAACAATGTTTCCCTGAGCATCTAACCCCACGGTCTCTCTGGCGCATTAACTTCAGCAGAGCCCTCCCATCCCCCCTGCTCTCTGTGATCAACATTACTTTTGCTCGTTCCGTCCCGTCGCGAACCTTCTTGGGAAGGTCAACAATGTTATCATGGCGCTCTACTCGTCTCCGCCACCGGCACGGCCATTTGGTGAGGATAAACCAACAATCTTGACATCATGGTGGATTACAATCTTTTGCGCCGTCATCATCGGTCTTCGACTGCTCGGCCGCTTCGTGCGAGTCGAGAAACTCTTTGGGGAGGACAAGGTCGCCGCCGCCGTCCTGATTCCGCTCTTCGTGCGGATGGCGCTCGTTCACCCGGTACTGGCGTACGGAACAAACAATGTGCTTGTCGACCCTGAGATGAGCTCGGCGGCTCTGGAGGAGGACGTTCGACGGAGGGTAATCGGGAGCAGCATTGTCCTCGCCGCCAGAGTCGCGTATGCAGCAACGTAAGGCCTTGCGCACTCCCACAATTGTCGTCGCCAAACTTCTCATGTACTGATTTGAGTTCCCAGATTGTGGATGCTGAAACTCGTCACGCTCGAATTCTTCAACCGCCTCGTTGGAGTATCTGGCAAGAAGAAGTTCGTTAGACTCCTGCTATTTACCCGCATCACACTGGCGGCAACCTTCATCGCCGCCGTCATCAGCAACCTCGCGGAATGCACGCCATTCCGCCTTTACTGGCAGGTCACGCCGGATCCGGGGCCAAAATGCCGCCAAGCATACGCCAACCTCATGACGGTCACGGCCGGCAACGTCTTGACCGATGTCATGCTGATCGTTTTTCCTGTGCCCATCGTCATGCAGAGTCGATTGAAACCAGGCCAGAAGGCTCTTTTGATCGGACTCTTTTCCCTGCACCTTGTTCCCGTCATCATCGCCATCTACCGGCTTCCTGAAATCATTGAGGAGCACGGCTACCAGGCGACGAGGACCATGTGGGCGTCTGTGGAGATTCTCGCAGCAACATTTGCAACGAATGCGCTCGCGATAGGCACATTTGTGCGGGACAAAGGTATCAAGAAACGAAAGTTCAGGTACGAGCCTCCCAACTCTACCGTGCGAAGCCGGCAGGAGTCTCGGGCCGCCAACAACAAGGCCTCGTGGGACGAGGATGAAGGCGACGAGACAGACGGAAGCCATAAAATAGACAAGGAGGGCCCCCGTCGTGCGGCCCGGGATTTGGAAAGCAACGGAACGTTCAAGGAAACCACAACCGTTGCAGGGAAAGCAGCAGAACTTGGCACTATTCGGTCGGCAAGCATGGATTCGCTTATCCCAAGAAGCTTCGCAAACCCCAGGTCGAGATCTCCGATGGGCCGGTTCAACACTTCAATGCCGGGGCCTGACGCTGTCACGGTCATGAAAACGACGACCATTGAAATGACGGTCTCGTCTGCGGCTGGTAGAACGGAGGGGTATGAACATGAGATTAATGGATTGAGGTTAACACCAATGGAGGGAGCCGTTACGGCAAATGCCACAAGCAGAGGACGGGGCTCCGGTGTGATCGTTCGAGAGTTGAAATCCATTGGCCATCCGGCCTAAATCAGCGGCGGGACTAGGGGAGAATGAACAGCGAGGCCGATGAGGTTACCTATTCTTGAGAGTTTTAATTACCAGTAACTAGTGTAGCATACTGTATAATGCCTTATTGAGGCTCTATTTTCTTGTGCGCGCGCATCGTATCCTATCTTGCAAATCAAGTCTCCCCCTCATGGTGGTGTGGTATTCGAGAATATTCTCCCACGTGGGTGTCAAAACGCCGCATTATCCTTGGCGGTAGATCAGTGTGGTGTGTGCTGTGGCACCTGCAGCGCACATGCAAAAAAACTCACACATGTCAGTCATCAGTCAAGAACATGCACCGAATGAAGAGAACGGAAGCAGCGCACGCGTTGATTGCATTGGGAGCGTGCAGCAGCACACTAGTATTTGCTCGTCCCGCGCCACCATGACCTGTGGCCGTCGAGAATGACGCGCGACCGAACTTTTTTTTTTTCTTTTTTTGTCATCAGAACCTTCTTCGCGATGATTTCAGGGTGCAGTTTTTCAAGATGGCCATGCTAAAAGACACGGTAGCATACGTGGCTTGGAAAAGTCTTCGACGGCAGCAATTTAGGTAGTGTTTCCCATCTTCATCCCCCACGTCTTGGTCTTTGAGTGCATATGTGGGACCCCTTGGTTGGAACCTCACAGACCTCGTCAAGCCCTTTTTATATAAAACCAAAAAAATTGTCCGAATTGATGGTTACAATCAACCAAGTTTTCCAGTGCCGTATCTTTTGAACCAGAAATGACGTTTGTGAGGTTGTGAAGGGGTTTCGGTCGTGCGGGAGGTGGAGGTGGGTGGGTGGACGAAAAGGTTCGCCCAAAAATAAAAAAAATTTAATTAACTATACGCAGGTACTACTAATTTCTTCCTTAGGGTTTGGTGGGGTGATCGAGCAAACGGTTTGCGGAGCCGATGAGGGGATCCGATGGGATCTTTGGGATGAGGGGAGCCTCGTGGCAGATGGAGCCCTCCTGGATTTTTTTGGTGGTTCAGGTTCATCAGGCCAGTCCAGCCCAGTCCAGCCAGCCCAGGGCAAGCCAGGACAGTCCAGCCCCCAGGCAGCCAGGGGCGACGTCCCGTCAGGGTACCACTCAACACTTTATTCTCACCGTTCTCGTCGTATCCGCTTGGTCTTTTTTCTGTTATTTATTTTTCACTTTTTTCGTTTCAGTTGATAGGGATCCTGAAGTGGAGATGGTAAGCTGGTGAGAAAGGTGAATTGATCGGTGAGGCAGTGCGCGTTACAGCTTGGTTTTTGGACTGTGCATGCTGCCGGTGTTCACTATAAGATGCTAACGGTTTTTAATCTGCGGAGTAAGTTTTACGCCGAGGTTGTGCCTCCATGGACGGAAGGTTGGAAACACACAGCCAGAATACATACGTACCTGATACCTACATCCATGGCCATGCATTCGGTGGACAACCCAGCCGGTGGGACAAGCACGGCAGCGAAATGGAAATGCGGCATGTTGGCCACCTATCCTCACTGAGACCTGAAAACCACGCAATCGGTTCAGTAGGGGGCCACTAATGCAGTTCAGGGTGCATCCCTGCAAGGAACTCTCTCCACGGTCTCGTTGCGTGTGGGTCCGTCTTTTTTCGGACTGTGTGGGGAAATGGGGTCACTTTTTTTTCAACCTGCTGTGGCTCGCCGACAACCGGTGCCGTTTCCTCGTTGGAAGCCCCTTGCACATTACATACCATTTATCATCATCATTATCATCATCACCGCTGCCATTATAACCACCCAACATCAAAGCAAACTGCGGTACTCAAAAGATGCGCACGGTACGAAAGCAGCCGCGGACAACTACAAAGGTAACATACCTACTTAACCAGGCTACCAGGACCTTTTACTGCCATAACGGCTCAAGCACGCCGGGGAGCCTGCCTGCCGAGTGCGTGTGAGAGCCAAGGAGAGCACAAGGAGCGGTGCGGGGCAACAACCACCTTATCATTCCTTCGTCCTTGGCAGTCCCAGCTGCAATTCCGCCATCCAAGACAGGCCGCCAACTCTGATGAACCTGGACCTTACCTTACTTTTTGACTTTTTGTGACCTCTGACTGCCCCCTCCCCCCCAAGCTTCTTTCCCTGCGCAAGCTCCGGCTTGGATCCGTTGTCACTGCCGGTCAACAATTTTGTAATTTCAATTCTTTGATTTTTCCGCTATTATAATTTTAAGCTTTTTTGTTTTTCTTCTTTTTTTGGGGTTTTTTTTTTTTCGTTTCATGTAAGCCGGTCCTCCAAGCCGAGCAAATAAACAGTCAAGACCTGCCTTCTTCTGCGGTTTTGATATCCACTCACGACTTCCACATCAACGAAGATCCTTCCCGACTTTGGGTTTTTCGGAACCTGTTCTTGTGGCACACACGTCGTGCAACACGACCGCACGCACCCCAAAAAAATATCTCTTCCCGAAGCAACTGTGTGCGCGCATGTTTGTCTCATCCAATGATCCGGCCACCAAGATGACCGTTGACCGCCGCGACATTGAGCTCAGCCAGCTCAACCGCACACGCAGTCTGGCCGAGGGCAGCAGCTCCACTGTGCGGGGACAGACTCGCACCTCGGATTCGGACCAGCGGAATCACGGTGGCCACCAACCGGGCCTCAAGTCCGGGTCTCACATCGGCGACGGCAAGATGAAAGCACGGATGAACAGTTTTATCGATTCATTCCGACGCGACCCGTGCGCGTATGATGATGACGGCACCATCGGCCCAACAGACACGGGCTTCAGCGGCGCGGGAGCTCCCGCCGTGGCCCGCGATCACCGCGGCGAGCGGTACTATGATCTGCGCACCGCCAATTCAAAGACTGCCAGCACATTGCTTGCTCGGGAGCTGAAGGGAAGACACCTGCAGATGATTGCGATTGGCGGGTCCATCGGAACCGGGTTGTTTGTGGCTTCGGGAAAGGCGCTCAGCGAGGGCGGGCCTGCATCGCTTGTGCTCGCCTACATTTTTGTCGGCGTCATGCTTTACTGCACTGTGCAGGCGCTCGGCGAGCTGGCGGTGGTATTTCCTGTGGCGGGATCCTTTTCGGCCTTCTCGACGCGGTTTTTAGATCCATCATGGGGGTTTGCGATGGGCTGGAAGTACGCCGAGTTCCCTTTCAATTTTTCCAAGGTTTTTGATTTTTGAGAACAAGATTGCTAACTTTGTGGTGCTTTCTAGCTATGCTTTGCAGTGGCTGGTCGTGCTGCCCTTGGAAATCCTCGCTGGCGCCATGACGATTGCATATTGGAATCCGTCGCTGAACAAGGCAATCTTTGTGACCATTTTTCTACTCGTTATTGTTATCATCAATCTGTTCGGAGTCAAAGGCTACGGCGAGGCAGAATTTGTCTTTGCTATAATAAAGGTCACCTCGGTTGTCGGATTCATGTGAGTTTGAATTTTGTCGATTTCAACCATTCGTGCTAACCAAGGGTTTCTACTTTCTCCGCAGTCTCCTCGGAATCGTCATCAATATTGGAGGTACCCCTGATGGGGGTTACATTGGTGGAAAATACTGGACTGACCCTGGAGCCTTCAACAACGGGTTCAAGGGAACTTGCAGCGTGTTCGTGACGGCCGCTTTCGCCTTTGCAGGGACTGAACTTGTAGGATTGGCTGCCGCCGAAACCGCAAACCCACGAAAGTCACTCCCAACCGCCATCAAGCAGGTGTTTTGGCGCATCACGCTCTTTTACATCGTATCACTCACACTGGTTGGCTTGCTGGTCCCGTACAACGAACCTCGGCTTCTTGGAGGCGCCAATTTCGCCGATGCATCGGCGAGTCCGTTCGTGATTGCTATTGAAAGCGCCGGAACAACAATTCTGCCCAGCATCATGAACGGCGTTATTCTCGTGTCGGTTATCAGCGTTGGAAACTCGTCCGTTTTCGGTTCTTCTCGTACCTTGGCTGCTTTGGCCGAGCAAGGTCAGGCGCCCAAGGTGTTCGCTTACGTAGACCGTCGTGGCCGGCCTCTTGTTGCCATCCTCGCGGCATCTAGCGTCGGCGTCTTGGCTTACCTCGCCGACGTCAAGGCTCACGGCCAAGTCTTTGACTGGTTGCTAGCCATTAGTGGGCTGAGCAGCATCTTCACTTGGGGCAGCACCTGCCTTGCGCACATCAGACTGCGCAAGGCCTGGTCCTATCATCACCGCTCGCTGAGCGACATGGCGTTCCGAGCACAAGGTGGCGTGGCAGGCAGCTGGGTGGGGTTTATCTGCAACGCCATGATCTTGGTAGGCCAGGTTTGGGTCTCGCTCAGGCCGACTAAGCTGTCCGATGGGACACCTTACACTCCCCAGGAGCGAGGCGAGAATTTCTTCCTACAATGTCTCGCACTTCCTGTTGTCATTACCTTCTACTTGGGACACAAGTTGTGGTACAGGACTAGCATCGTCAAGGTTGAGGAAATGGATATCGATACCGGGAGGAGAGACTTTGGCAGGTTGGGAATAATCAAGGCGCAGGAAGACGAGGAGAGGGCGCAGTGGCCAAAGTGGAAGAAACTATATCGGGTTGTTTGTTAAGGGGGGGCAGGGGCGGGGTTTACTTACCTGTAATTTTGTATGATGTATCTGTATCTTGAGCTTGTACGACAAGTGAATGTGAGACAGAAGATGACGAGTTGCTCGCAGACAAAGATTAATATCGACTGAGGAGCCCATACCAAGTAGATTTCACCTCCCGGACTTGGAACTCGGCACTTCGTGGTGCGCCATCCTTTTCGCGCACAAAAGTACCTGCCCCCAGGCATGGTAAAGCCCAATCGATCCCAACCGGCAAAGAGGGGAGTCATCTTGGCTTCCCGCCGGAACAACAGCCGAACCGCCCCCGCAACAGACTCTCAAATGGTGCTCGGACTCGCGCGAATGGCTACCATCTGCCGTATCCCATTGTACGTATTCCATTTGGCCGGCAGAATAGCCCACCTATCCAAGCCAGCGATCTTCATCTATTTGATGGAGATATACATGATTACTTTGAATTCCATTGGATGGAGAAATGAAGCTGCAAATTTACTTGATCCCAGATACAAGTGCCGGTATGGGGCGGGTCTAACCTACCTTAGATTCCAATCAGTTGACTGTTGACAGATCAGATCTGGATAAAGGAATCGGATGGAGATGCGTGTTGAAAAGCGCCCACGGCTCCTCACCTATTGAAGAACCCAAGTTATAATTAGTTTACCTTGGAGTTGGGAGATCCCAGCTTCTTCAATCCAGGCCTCTATCGAGCCATTAGCGGTGCCAAGATGAAGACAGTTTTGCAGGCCGTATTGTTGCCCTGCCTCCTTGTTGGAGTTGGGGCAGACTGGACGACCAAGATCAAAGTGTACGTCTTGCACACCCAATTTCTCTGCGCCAGGACGCCAGCCCGTGAGTGCTTACAAATTGTTAATGTGCAACAGAGTCCGGAATCCAGCCTACAAGCTCGACATAGTTGATATCCTCGCCAACGAAACCATGGCGAAGGTCGAGGCGTACCTCGAAAGGAAGGCCGCGGCGGGTAAGAACAATGGCTGCACCCTCGACACGGTCACTGTGCGTAGGGAATGGTAAGCGATTTGCATTCCTCCCACCATCTATCACCACTTCATCTTGATGATTGGAAAAAGCTGACAGCCCCCCGTAGGAGCGACATGAGCAACGCCGAGAGGGAGGAATACGTCGCAGCCGTGACCTGCTTGATGAAGAGGCCGTCTCAGGCGCCAAAGTCCAAGTTCCCCGGCGCGCTCAACCGCTTCGACGACTTTGTGGCCTACCACATGAGCCACGCGGCCGAGCTGCACGACACTATCCACCTCTTCCCGGCGCACAAGCAGTTCGTCTGGGCTTACGAGCAGGCCCTCCGCAACGAGTGCGGGTACACAGGTTACCAGCCCTACATGAACTACGACCGATACGCCGAGGACCCGATCCACTCGCCCATGTTTAACGGCAACTCGTCCAGCATGGGCGGGAACGGCGCGCCCGACCCGAACTACAAGGGGATCCCTCAAGGCGGTCGCACGCCAAACATCATAAAGTCTGGCGGCGGCGGTGGTTGCGTTACTGAAGGTCCATTCAAAGAGTGTGTTGCCACCTTCCTTGCCTTATCTTTCTCTATCTTTTCCTCCTTTTTTTTTTTTTTTTTTTTTCCTTCTCCCCAAGTTTCCAGAGTTGTACGTTCTAACAATCTGGTTTTCAGTATGGTGGTTTCCCTAGGCCCTACATCGATGTCCCCGATCCGAGGCCTGCCAAAGAACCCCAAATCCGACGGCACGGGCTCCAATCCGCGCTGCCTCCGCCGCGACGTGAACCGCAACGCCGCGCTCGGGGCGACCGCCAAGCACGCATACTCACTCATAACCTCAAACAGCGACATCAACGGCTTCTACAACCAGATCCTCGGGACTCCGCCGCCAAAGAACGACCCCTACCCCTGGGGGATCCACACGGCCGGCCACTACATCCACGCCCACGACCCCGGCGCGGACCCGGCCACCTCGCCTGGCGATCCAGTTTTTTACTTCCACCACGGCTCCGTCGACAGGCTCTGGTGGATCTGGCAGATGCAGGACCCCGAGGCCAGGCTGAACCAGGTGCCCAACTTTAGTACCGGAGGCGGCCACACGGGACACGGAAGGAGGAGCGTGATGGGGAAGCGGCAGGGGGGCACGATGGATCCGAACAAGGCCGTCATCGATCTCGAGTGGCTGGCGCCGAGCATCCCGCTGATGGAGGCGCACGACCAGCTGGGAGGGGCCAACGGACAGTTTTGCTATGTTTACATCTGATACTTCAGTTTCTTTCTTTTTTTAATTTTTTCTTTTCTCAAAAATTTTTTTTTTTTTTGGCATGAGGATTTCCTCTATGTGCCCCGTCAGTAGGAAATAGGAAGTGGACTATCTACCTAGGTAGGGAGGGCTGTTTGAGAGAGCCATAGTTTCATGTATTTTGTATTCAAGTTGAAAATAATAAAACCATGGAAACTTATCTATTAAAACCGTACCAAAGAACTACCCCCCCCAAAAAAAAAAAAGTCAATTAAATAATTAATTTAATTCGAGCCTGTTCTGAAAATGAGCGGGTTCTTTAATAGAGTGTATTATAAAGGAAGCACGCTTTCGAAAAATATATATATTTCGAATATAAGCTTCGTTTTATTATAAAATGTAGGTGTCTATTTAATTTGATCATGTCAAAAATTTTATCACTTGGCAGTTTAAAAATTCTACTTAAATAGTATTAACAAAATAAAGCACCCCCAAAACCCCAACCGCTTGAATCATCCCCTTCCAAACCACACCCCTTACCCCCTTCGCGAACCCCCCAGCCGCACCAGAAAATACCGGCCTACCCGTCGGGTTATAAACCCCCGTGTACCCCGGCGGCGCAACGCCAGTCCCAGTTCGAACAGTCTCGACACCCACCTGCCCCCTGATAATGGTAGTCTTGGTGGTCACGCCCACCGACGGACAATGCTCCCCATCCCCTCCGCAGAGATAAGTAGGCTTGACGGCCGGTTTGATTGGCTGCTTGGTCGGGCCCGCGGCGCCTTCAAGCGTGCTAGTACCAGAGGAAGTTCCAGTGACGGGGCAGACAACCACTGTCGTAGAGACGGGGATGATTCTCGTTGCGTGGGATGGGCAGCTGGTCAGGGTTGGTGCGCACGATGTCACGGTTATGAGGATCGTCGAGTAGATTGTGCTGGTGTATGTGGTGTACGAGGTGGATTGGTTGTCAGAGGGATTGGAGGAAGGGGAGGAGGATAAAGCAGCAGTGGAGGTTGGAAACCCGACGGGAGGATTGGTACTCGTGGTGGTGGGTGAGACTTCGGAACTGAGCCATTGTGATTCGGTGCCGCCGGTCGAGGGTTGGTATGACGCTGATGTGGTTTCCGAGTTGGTGATAGTGGTAATTGAGGCGGGAGTTCCGGTCGGAGTTTCGGTGGGGGAGGTCGTGCCGGTACTATTATGGTCATTGTCGCCGGCGGTGGAAGTTGGGATTGGCTCTGGCTCGTTGCTTGTAGGGCCTGAGGTATCGTTGGACTCTGTGGGAGACGCTTCGGTAGCGTCCGTGGTCACGGAGGTTGGAGCCACATCATCGCTAAGGGTGGGCGTGGTTTCTGGACTTGACGCCGGTTCTGAGCTCGTGTTGCTTCCATCATCGGGCGCCGAGGTCGAGGTGGGAGTCAGGGTGATCGTCGAGGTGGTGGCACCGCCGTCGCCGGAGCAGATCTCCCCAATATCGCAGCAGCCATATTCGCCATTGTCGCCAGGCGTGCAGTACTGGGTTGCGAGACACCCTCCCTTGAGATCGTCGCAGCAGGTGGAGCCCTGCGCTATACATCCATTACCGCACGGTTCCAAGTTGTGCTCTCGGCACGTATTATAACCGATTTCGACGTAATTACCGTCATCTGTTCGGCGGAAGAGGTAAGAAGGGTGTGTCCGGGCAGCCAAGGCCAACACCGGCAGAGCGCCCAAAATCAGAAATTTGTGCATTTTTGTTGGGGTGAAAAAAAAAAGGGGGGGGGGGTATGTGTGGTAAAACGAATGTAGATTGGAATGTTTAAAAGATCGTGATGTCCGAAAGGACTTTGTAAAGAACGGCAGCAGCAGGTGATGCTACGAGAGCGGTTCAGAATGTCAAATTCGGGGGGGTGACGGAAACCTCTTTTTTCAACTTGGCGGGAAATATTCTCAGTTTTTGACTTCCCCTAATCTTGATTTCTCTTTTAGCTCCCAAATTACCCAGTATACCAAAGTGGAAGTGAGGTCTGGGGATGCCACCATGGTTGCCTGTCGTATACGTTGGAGTGCGGCGCAAGGTGTGTTCTGCGCCATCGATATTCAGGGGCCATGTATGGCCGTGCCGCTTTAAAGGACCAACCACCCAATCCTGAAAGAGGTCTTACACCTCCTACCTGCAGTCGACCATTCCGGATATCATTGTTGGAGTATTCATTTCGCGCAATCCAAGATCGATCGTTAAACCATGTCAACTGCGCCTCAGAAATGTCGAAAAGTGAGCATTGAAGGCTATGCGACTCAACCGATACCAATCTTGTGGCTGAGTCAGAATTCCTCATTGGAGAATACCAACACAGACGGGCCAGGAATTTGAGCACTGCTTGGGAATTCCAGGACCTCTGGTGGCAGGTGGTTGCTACCTGTGGTTGCCGACGTTAGCTTCTGAAGTAGCTGGGGCATTGAAGACTGACCGACCGACATTATCGCTAAACGTGATCGCCGTGAGCGCGAAGCTCTTCATCACTGTGGGTATGGCACAGGCATGTAATTTCCCGGTATCATCGATCTAGGCACCTACATCCATCTGGAGATATAAAGTAGAGTGCTTAGGTAGTTGAGTGGTGAGAAGGTAGTTTGGTTTACTTTCCCACTAATAAAGGCTAGGAAGAACATTCTACTTGTGCTATTACTACACACAGAACCCCTAGAGACGCAAGAATGATGACGGAGTGAATTAGAAACGGAACAAGGGTGTGCAAGAGAAAAGTAAAATGAGCCAAAGAAATGCGGCGTCAAATAGTTTAGTTTAGACATGTAACAGTATTTTGACCACTATCCTCCTTTCATCCTCGTAGAATAAAAAGCAGAATTGGATGATGAACAATCACATACGACCATAGACAGTAGAAAACTCGGCATCCCGTCCGCTCTGCCCTAGATAAGCTACTGATCGCCGGACTAGTACTCAGGTGGGTGACCACTGGGGAATCCCCGGTGTTGTATGTTTTTTTTTTTTCCCTTTCTCCCTCAAAACTTATTAAAATCTTTAGCAGTTTTGTGAGAGAGGAAGAAAGTAAAAAATGTTTATTGAAGAATTTTAAGCGCGTCGATTCTCTTTCGTATGTGGATTTATTCAGTCTTCCTTGGTCTGTGGTTAATTGGGTCAGGTAGGTAGGTATGACTTCACTGGTCTACAATTAATCCCGACTTCTGTCCGAACTAAATACTACAACTGGAATCTATCATTAGGTACTATGCGCTGACATACATGGTAAGGAGGTCCTGTTTGTCGTCAAATTCATTGGTACGTGTTGGCTGAGCTTGTGCTGCGACGCGCCGCATGAGACGCCGGCTGTTTAGATGTAGTTGGCCCGAAACTCCGAAGACAACGTCGGTGTGTGGAATTTTATCATAGGAATAATTTCAATCAAGAGATTTAATGAAGAATAATGGATCTGGGAAAATTACAACCTTGATTGACTGAGTCTATTCATGTACATTTTCAGAATGCCGACTCTCAATCTGAACCATTACCCAGATGTACTTGGCCAGCTTCCGCGGCTCAAGACCTATACACATATTCTTCTTTGCTTTGGACTTGAAGATGATGAACCTCCAAGCCAAATAATCGAAGGTCTAGAGGCTGCAGCAAGAAGGCTTGCGGATGCGTTCCCATGGATTGCCTGTCAAGTTGTTCATGAAGGCGCGCGCCCCGGCAACTCTGGAGTTTTCCGACTCGCACCATGTTCAGAATTTTCCTCTCCAAACTCGATATTCCGCGTCGAGGACTGCACTTCGGTAGTTCCGCGGTATCAAGAAATTCTCTCTGCCCGTGGACCAACTACGATGCTGGACGGCAAGATTCTCGGGCCCGTCCCCGCCTTTCCCCACGTCTACTCTGACAGCGAGCTGAATCCTGCGCCCGTCCTCACTATCCAAGCCAACATCGTCCGGGGCGGTTTGCTTTTGGATGTCGCGGCGCAGCACAACTTCATCGATGGCGGCGGTCTCCTCCGGCTGATCGAGTACCTCGCCAGGGCCCTCCGCAATGAGCCCTTCACGCCGGAAGAGCTGGAGCACGGAAACCGAGACCGCACCAACCTCGTCAAGCTTCTCGGTCCGGATGAGCCGATGCTCGATCACAGCCACCTCATCCGCGAACCTCTCCCTCCCAGCCATCAGACCAAGCCCGGTGCGGTGGGAGATCCCAGCCCGATTCGGGGCAATCTTCTCTCACCGCTCGGAACCTGGCTTCAAAATTTCAACTCCCCTCTTAATTCCTCTGCACCTGCATCTGAATTTGCACCTATTTCAACCGGCCTGCTGTCAGAATCCCACCAAGCCGAATGGCACTTTGTCCGCTTCCCAGCGTCCACCGTCGCACACCTCAAACAACTCGCCAACTCATCCTTCTCTTCCCCTCCGGAATCGGAGTCGGAGTCAGGGCAGTTCGTCTCAACCAACGACGCAATCTCGGCATACATTTGGAAATCCGTCTCCTCGGTCCGCCGTCTCCGGCGACGAAACGATTCCCCGGACGTCGAGGGGGAGCAGCTCTCCAAGTTCTCCCGAGCGCTCGACGCCCGCCGCGCCCTGGGAGTGCCCAGGGAGTACCTGGGCCAGATGGGGTTCAACGCGACGTGCCACCTGACTTTTTCCCACCTCGAGTCAATGTCCCTGGGCGAGGTGGCGCTGCACATGCGCAGGGCCGTGGAAAAGGCAAACAGCGAGTACGCGGTCCGGAGCTGGGCGACGCTGGTGGCTCGTGAGGAAGACAAGAGCAGGATCATGTTCGGCGGGCAGTTCGATCCGGATAAAGACCTGGGGATGTCGAGCCTGATACACGCCAGCGTCGAGGGCACGGATTTCGGACCGGGACTGGGCAGGCCCGACCTCGTCAGACGGCCCCTGTTTCAGCCGCTGGGGAGCTGCGTTTACTTGTGGACCAAGACCGAGCGAGGAGAGGTCGACGTGCTGCTGTGTTTGAAGGAGCAGGATTGGGAAGGACTTGCGAGGTTGGATGGATGGAAGGACATGGTGGAGTTTATTGGTTGAAATTTTAGGTACTTTTCTTTACTTTTCGGTTTCTTCTGAAGCGTATGTTTATATTCTTTTATCCTGCCGTTCTTCCGTTTCATTTTTTAATATATTTTTTTGTTTTAACTTCAAAGCTCAGGGTAGGTACCTATCCAGTGTCGGGAGAGTCTGTTATTTATTTTGGGGGTTCGTTGCTATTCTGGTACCCAACAAAGTATTCTCAACACGTTGCTCTACTGCTAATCTGAATATGTCGTTTTTATCTACGCCTGATTCTTGATATCAAAGTCAAATTTTGTCTTCAACTTGTCTCCCGCCACAATCTCATTCTTCTTGGCCAAAAGCTCAGGCAAATCCCACGTGCAGTTGATGTACCGCCCACCGAGCCATTCCCGCTTTTGGGAGACCAGATATGCGATCGAGTCTCCACTCAGCTCGGGGGTTTCAACAAAGACTGGTAGGCGTCTTTTATTAGCCAAATGTAATTGCCCGGTATGTTTAGAATGTTAAACTTACCATGTTTGTGGTGCGGTGGTATCGCTGAAGGGCCGCCCATTATATCGGTGGGAATGTTTCCGGGATGGATGGCGAAACTAGTGACGCCCTTTGGACCGTACTCGGCATTCGTCAAGGTGGTGAACTTGAGCAGAGCATTCTTGGCCACCTGGTAGGCGCTCAACGTCGGGTTCGTCAGGTGTGCCCCGACGCTGGTGACGTTGATGATGTACTTTTCCTCATCCGCTCCCGTCTTGAGCAGGAGCGGCAGGAAAGCCCGAGTCACCAGGTACGGCCCGCGGACGTTGACCTCCTGCACCTCCCACCACTCGTCCGGGTTGGAGTCTGCAATGAGGCCGTACTTGCCCAGGATGCCGGCGTTGTTGATCAGGACATTGAGCTTTCCGAACTCGGCTTCGACCTGAGCTGCTGCTGAAGTTACGCTGGCTGCGTCTGTGACGTCCAATTTGACGCCGAGAAACCGCGGCGGGTTGGCGCGGTCGGAAGCAGCAGCTAGAATTTCCTGCCCAAGGCTGGAAACGTCGGACCGGGCACCGACTGCGATTTGAGAGGCCCCCGCCCTGGCCAGGGAAATGGCCATTGAGCGACCAAGTCCTCTGGATCCTCCCGTGACGAAGACAGCCTTTCCAGTGAGATCAAGCTTCCGCGGGTCAATTTCTGGATACGTGTCATTGTGGATCGTCGAGGTTACTTCGTAGTCTCCGGGGCCACGGAGGATATTGGGCTGATCCTTTGAGGGGGGCATTTTGGCGGCGGTTGGACAGGCTGAAGCGGGATAGAGGCTGCTGTCGTCCGAGGTTTGAAATCGAGTGTGGAAACTTAAAAAAATTTTTTTTCCTGGGACTCACGTACCTACCTAGTCTTATCACCGCTTCGGAGTTTGGAGCTCCAAGTTGTCGAGCGGAATCCGGCGTTTCCGGGTGCACAAACGAAATCCCTACATTTTGCTACAAGGGTTATCTTAGTCATTCCTGTGGAACCTCTTTCTCAACCAGTAATCAATGCAATACACTGATGTTCTACGTTTCATTCCAATACTCGGACCAAGAATGGCTATGTATCTACGGAGCACAAATGGCCCGGGTCAGAAATATCAAGTATACGAGCACAGTTGGAACACCAGAATGAAATCAATTTGACACCTAAATCTCTTTATTTGCGGCACGCTCTATTCCTGGTTATATCTACCAAGAGATCTGATCTTCGCACCGTAATACAGAAATACGATAGGGATAGGGGCAAGGGCGAGCGCAAAGATCCCAAGCAGATTAGTTGCCCAAAACACCCCGAGCGCCTTGTAAAGCCGAAGAGCAAAAACAGGAAATGTCCCTCCGAGGAGCGAGCGCACAATCATCGTCCCAGAGATGGCTGAGGCCGCCCTGACTGTGTAGATGTCAATAAGATAGGCCAGCGACTGAAGGAGAATGACCTGGACTCCCACGCCAATCGGCAATCCAGCAAGAATCTGGGGCCAGGGGTTCATATGCGGGGAGGATGTCCAAGCGAACAGAAAGAGCCCGGCGGCCAGATAACCTGCACCCCAGATCATTGGCGGGAGTCGGTCCTCGGGAACAACACCTTTGCCGGCGGCTGCCTTTTGCTTGAACGTGGTGAGCGTATACCACGACGCGTAAATTCCTCCAATGAGGATTCCCGCAGAGATTGCCAGGAGAGGCAACGTGCCGCCAATTGGGGTAAATCCTCTCTGTTGGACAAAGCTGATGGGGTAGGCCTGGGCAGAGAAGTTAGTAATAAAAAAGGGTACCTTAACCGTGAAACATTGTTGAAGTTGGAACTCACCACAAAAAGAAGATAGACGAGACCGAAAGTGAAGGAAATGTACATGGTCATGGCGAATAAAATCGGCTCCAGAACGAGCATGGTGAGCGGCCGAGTGAGATAGCGGATGAGGAAGTCTTGGAAGGTGATGGGCTTCTCGTCAAGCTTCGAGTGGAAAGCCCAATGCTTGGTTTCCCATCTCAGCTTTTTGGCGTACCTCGCCTCCAGGACTGGCAGGTACGTCTCGGGAAGGATGATGAAACCGGCCACGCCGAAGACGATACCCAGGATCAGAGTCGTCCACGCGATCCACCGCCATCCCGCTCCGGCCTGCACCAGTACCTGTCCGATGATGGCGCCGGTGCCGGGCCCAATCAGAGTAGTGGCAGCAAAGATCGCGACGGCCACACCGCGCTCCACGGGAAGGAGGAAGTCGGCCAGCCATCCACCGGCAATGGCAGGACAGACCGAAGACGCGACGCCGCCCAGAAACCGGAATACCAAAAACGTCTGCGCATCATTGGCTAACCCCACGGGGATCTGAGCCAGGACGAAGAGAAAGTATCCCAGGAAGAATGGCGCCTTGCGGCCGTAAACCTCAGATGCGGGACCAAAGATGATGGGTCCCGTGGCGAAGCCGAACACGAACAGCGAAGTCGACCACGCCATAGTCTCAGGTGTCGTGCCAAACTCTTTCGCCGTTCCGGGAATTGCAGCATTGAATGCGGAGCTGGCGAAGGCGCCGACAAAAGTCATGGCGCCGAGCAGGATTGAGGATGCCCATTTGCGCCACAGAGGCGTGTTGACGGGGTGCAGCGGGTTGTCGAAACTGCTGAGATCGACCAGGTCAGATTGACCATGCTGACCGTGAAGTAGGGGACACGCTTCGTCGTCGTCGTCGTTGTTCAGGTGAGCCATGACGGTGAATTTCCCAAGTCGCCAAGATTGACAGGGGTGTTAAAAAAAAAAAGGGAGGGGGGGGTTATGTAAACAAAAGAGAGGAGGGAGGTATCACCGGGTCAACCGCCGAATGTTTACAACAAACTGGAACGATGATTGAAACGAATAACTTGAGATTTCTTTTCTTTTTCTCCCTCAATTTTAAGCATACTGGCCCTGTCCACGCATCGGGCACATTGTTTCGCCATCCATTATCCTTCTTTTCTTGGCCGAAGGGTCTAAACTCCGAAACTCCGGCACCCACTTGTGTATCTCCGAACCATTTCCCTGCCTTGCAACCCTAACCCATCCCCGCCTGGTCCCTATGTTGTCCTTCCCTCGACGCTCTTGATACACTTTGGCCCAGGGCAGGCCTATTCCAACCCTAACCCGCTGACCAAAATCTCCCCCAACCGCTTTACCATCCCCTCGACTCTCTCGTGGGTGTAAAAGGCTTCGTTATACACGATCCTCAACCCCAGTCGGCCCTGAAACTCGTATACGAAGCAGTACGTCTGCCTCGTCAGCGTCTCGACTCCGATGACCACGTCATCCACCCCCAAAGCCACATGTCCGCATGTCCGTGAAACTTTGACCAACTCCTCGGCATTTCCTACCGAAGATATATCGACCTCGCTCTGAACCGGAGCAGGTGGGCTGGGGTTGGCCTTGCTTGCCGCCTGGCCCTGCAGGTTGTTGAAAACCTGGATTGCGTACTCCCGGCGGGACTTGAGGAGCTCTGGGGTGACGCCACGCCGGTATTCCGCTTCGTAGAGCTTGCAGGCTTCCAGAAAGGCCGTGTCCGCAGGAACCGGAAACATGTAGCCGCCTGTGTAGATGGCTGCGGCGTAGGCGGGGTTGTTTCGGTAGGGTTCGGGGAGATGCGGACGCAGCGAGAGGCGGATGGTGCTGGTGTACGGCCTGGCAGGGGCCGATGGCGGACAAGACTCGAGGGTCAGGGCTGCGCAGGCCGCGTGCACGGCGGACAGGAGGGAGATGGAGTTGCTGTCGCAGGCGGAGCGGATTCCGCTGGTGACCGCGGGCGAGAGGCGAAGCGCTGCGCTGCGGGTCCCTGCAGGGAGGCTGGATTCCGTGCCGGGGGTGAGCGATACCCCGGCCGCATTGCGCGTGTGGGCGACAGTCTTTAGATAGTCTTGGGCGGCGGAGATAATGTCCGGGGTGGGTTCTATAGGTAGGGAGAGGACTTCTTCGATGCCTGGGGCGAGGCGGGCCGGTTCCTGACCCCACGCGAGGACTGGGATCGGGAAGTTGTTGTAGATGATTGCTTTGCAGAGACTGTCCAAGAACGAATCGATAAGCTGCAGGGCGCCAAAGCCGTCAGTTCTCCAATGAGCGGAGTGGATCAGGATTTGCGGATTCCCGGCATGAACCGCTGGGAGCAGGTGGGCGGTGGTATACTGCGAAGGCTTGAAAGACGCAATAACATCGTCGACCGATGATCTTTCATGCACCGAGAAGCTCTCATTGGCCCAGGCTGCGAGCGACTCGGCAGACGCAACATGGTAAGTGAGCTTTCCTTCTTCATCGTCTGCTGTGCAAGCAATGCTCGGATGCTCAAAGCGAAGCCTGCACCAGGCCTCGCGGCATTTGGCGGATAGTTCGGTTGGCGTGAGTGTTTTGTTCAAGGCGAATGATGCACCTGCCGTCACGGACCAGTGTTCACGGCCTGCCTGGTGACCTCGATCCCCAATCAACTTGATGAACCTTTCGTTCTCGCCGATAGGCCTTTGCCAGATCCCCGGCTTCGTTTCCGTCCAAGTCATTTTGGGCAGTGCTTTCTGAGTCATGTAGATTTGGTACTGTGATGTGTCGCCCCCTGTTATCTAGTGACAAGAGAAGCCCTTTTAATGCGGTACGGCTCTCGGAGTTTCTCTTTAGCCAATCGGCGTCATTACAGAGCATCTAGGTAGGTATAGGTACATAGCACCATCACCTTGGTCAGAGCCAACCAACCATAAGGTATTCTAGTGCACTGACTGTCTGCGTATTTTCAAATGATTTCCTCAACCATCTAGAGACCAAATTCAAGCTATTTTTCTCCATACTTTGTCACCCCGGCCAGTCACCAGAGATGGGCTCAGTGGAACACGCCTCTGGTCTCCCTGATCAACCATTCAGCAATTATGAGCAGGTTTACCTGAACATGTCCAGGGCGTTTAGTCACCTCAAGAAAGAACACTGGGGAATTCACGTCATTTGTGAAATCAAGCATGACGCACCTCCCGGAACCGGCACCGTCAAGGCTATCAGCAGTGCCTGGACTCGTCTTGCAGCCGAGTTCCCCGGTTTGAGGATGGTTCCGGTCGGCCGAGAGAAGCACTTCCCTGCTATGGACGAAACCGCCTGGCTCGACAGGACCTTCTTCACAAGCTCGAACCTCGCCTCCCAAGACGTCATCGCGCAAGCCAAGCCCCGAAACCACCCATCGCTCTACTATCTCCCTACCACCTCAGAAGTCATCCTCCTCACCCAGCACTGGCGATCAGACGGTCTCGGCGCGTGCATGCTTCTCGACCGGCTCTTCCAAATCCTGGCCACAAACCCCACCGGCCCCGTCCGGCCCAATCCCCCTTCCCCCTCGCTCGAATCCGCCGCCGGGGCATCTTCCTCCTCCGACCCCTCGCTGCAGTCGTATGCGCGAACCTACATTGACAACTTTCACGCCCGTGCAGTTCATGCAGGCGGTCTCCCGTTTCAAGGGGACACCGCCACCCCTCCCTCGCTTGCATCCCGCATGGACCTGGATTTGTCCGCCGGTGCAACATCTTCGCTCGTGTCGGCATGCAAGTCGCAGGGAATCTCAGTCACGGCAGCGATCCACAGCGCGCTGGCGCAAACCGTCTTTTCGTACCTCCCGTCCGAGGAAGAAAAACGAGCGGGGTACACGACGGTCATGGCGGTCAACATGCGTCCCTTCCTGCCTGCGCCCTACAACTCGGCCTCGCACGCCTGCCAGACCTTTGTGGCCAGCATCACGCCCACCGTGGCGTACCGCCGAGACGACGGCCCCGGCCCCGGTTCCGGCTCCGCTTCATCATTTCTGGATTCCGCAAAGTCTTTGACCCACGAGTACAGGACCTGGCACAGCGGCGACAAGGACATGTTCATGAGGTCTCTGCATTGGATATATCAGTACCACGTCGAGAAGCTTTCTGCCCCACCTCCACCGGGGGCCGTCAGGAAGCCGCCTTCCGGCGTCACGCTGAGCAGCCTGGGCGTCGTGGATAACTATCTGAAGGGCAGGTATGAAGGGGACGGTGGCGCCGGCGGAAAAGGAGTCGAGGTCGGAAAGTTTAGGTTCGGCGTGAGCATGATGACCAGGCAGACGATTCTGTATGCCTGGACATTTCGGGGAAAGCTGACGTTGAGTTTGAGCTACAACGCCGCGTATTATGAGGAAAGCATGGTCAAGGAGGTGTTGAACCGGGTAAAAAGGGGGATGGAGGTAGGGTTAGGGTTGGAGCTTGAATAGGTACCTAGGGGGGGAAGCAGGGGGGAAAGACAACTGTGACTATACCGTAATTGACTCTTGGTACGAAGATGTTTTTTTTCCCCGGAGTTTTTGTATGCGTACTTTTTGCAAATTGCTCTGTAAATTTCCTTTTGCTGCTTCCTTGTAGTGGACGGTTTGAATCCAATACCAAAGTCCGAACGTAAACAAGTCCGAACGTAAACAACAGCCCTTAGGGATGACCCACTAACATTCCGAGAGAGGACACATCCGAAACTGGCATTTACACTCTCACATCTAGTCTGCCTTGATGCCTATATATAATAATATACTTTAGAAGTAAAATGATTCTAGCATTCTGGTTATCTGATATTTATTTTTATTTTCATGTGTTTTTAATAAAGTTGGTATAATTGTCAACTGGATCTGGGTAATAAATACGGATATGACTGTTGCTGTTAGGTGGTCATAGGTACCCAGTCGGCGATTTGCCAGGGCGTTGCTAAAAGGGGTGTTACCAGGGTTAATTATTCTGTGAACCACATATTCGAGAGAGCCTAAACATACATTCTTGGTTCTGAGCGAGGGGTGATGCCTTATTTAATACCTCGTACCGAATCTAATTAAGGCTTCTTAAATTTGTTATCTATCCGTATTTCCCATTTATTCAAGGTATTTCCAGTACAGAAGGGCCCCCTTCCCCCACCCCCTTGCCTGCACTAATGTTATGGTTTTCACCCCCGGGACAAAAGACCCCCCACGCTACAAAAAGTACCATTGTCTCCATTGCGCTTACTACAGATCGCCCTGCTCGCCTGGCCAATGCAACGGCACCGGGTTATTGGCACTGAACAGCTGGTTCGGGTCCCATTTCCGCTTCAAAGCCGCCAGCTTGGCAAGCTTCCTCTCTCCGTACCATGCAATCGGACCTTCATCTCCGCGCGCGTACTGGTAACAGAGAGTATAATTAGCAAGTATGTACGTGTGAATTTTTTAATTTTTTTTCATTTTCTCCACAACCAGTATTGGTATAAGACTGAAACTTACGTTGGAATACGCTGCAAACTTGTCACACCCGCTGCTCTCGATGAAGTGCCGCCTTCCCTCAATCGAAAACTTGTTGACGGCATCATCAATGCTTGGGTCCGAGTAGAAGCCCTCAATGTTCCTATCATCGTAACCGTTATTATCAGCATTTCTGTTTCGGCGAATGCAAAAAAAAAAAAAAAAAAAAAAAACACGCCAAAAAAAAACCCCAAACCCCCCCCCAAAAAAAAAAAAAAAACTCACATAAAAGTCTTGATTTCCCGGTTCGGATACGCCGTGGCTTCATCAGGCGTCCTCATCGGCCCCTCGGTCGAGTACCTCTGCATCAGCAGCCGGCCCTGGTAATCCGGATACTCCTTCCAGAAATCATTCATCTTGGAGAAAAAAGCCTCAAACGTGGACGCGTCAAACTTCTTCAGGGCGACCGTAAAGATGTTGATGTGCTGATTCGGCGTGCAAGCGCCATTGTCGTTGCCAAAAAAGTTGAAAAAGGCGGCATCCATGATACCGTCGGCGGGGACGCTGCTGATGTTCCTCATGACGGGGTTGAGAGAGTCAAACGGCTTCAGGTGAGGCAGGGCGTCGTCCATCCTGCCGTAGTAGACGGCATTGACGGCAATGACGGGACGGTGGTTGACGCGGTCGTAAAAGGCCACGGCGGTGATGGCGAGCCGCGACGGCAGGGTGCGGTCAAACTCGGCCATGACCTTCCAGAAAGACGAGTTCCTCTCGGCCGGGTAGACAAAGTCGGCGTTGATGTAGTATCCGCCGTTGGAGATCTCGGGGAGCCGGTAGGTGGCAGAGGTGACGATGCCAAAGTTGCTTCCCGCGCCGCGGAGAGCCCAGAAGAGATCTTGGTTCTCCTTCTCGGAAGCCGTGATGAGGTCGCCGGCTGCGGTAACAACTTCAACTTGTTCGAGCTGGTCGATGAGCGGACCGTGGCGGCCATGCAGGCCGCCAATGCCGCCGCCGAGGGTTGCACCGACCACGCCCACGCAGGCACAGGATCCCAGCGGCAGCTCTCTGCCAATGTCGGCGAGGGGCTGGATGAGCTGATGGATCTTGACGGCGCCGCCGATGGTGATGCGGTCCTGGGCATCGTTGATCTTGATGGTATTGAACTTGCCGAGTTCGATCGAGAGGCCATCGAAGGACGAGTAGTTTGTAATTCCATGGCCGCCTCCCGTGACAAAGAATGGAATGTCGTTGGCTGCAGCGATTTTGACAATGGCTTGGATGTCGCTCGGCGTTGCGGGCTTGATGGCGCCAACGTTGAACGATGGAGCATTAAAATCCGTCCATCGTTGCTGTATCTCTGCGTGGAATCTTTTGTAGGTTGGAGGAAGGATGACGGCGTCTGGTGACAGATGGGAACCAAACAATTCTGTCAAGTTCCGAGAAGGTGTTGTGCCAACCGCGGCGAGCCCAAGAACACTTTGGGCCTGTTGCCAAAGATTCGATGCGAGAACCATTTTTTATCGAATGATTTGAATCATCTGCAAAGTGGAGTGAGTGTGAGTGCGGTGGAGAATTGGAGACGGTCTGTGTAGCGCCACTCTAAGAAGTAGACAGGTATGTAGCAAAATCAATCCGCTTACCTAGGAAGAAGGAAGAAGGGCCGAGTGCAGATGTTTGAGGCCCCGAATGTCTTGGGAGGGGGGGGGGAGGGGGAAAGAAGAAAAAGGAAAAAGAAAAAAGAAAAAAGAAGAAAGAACTTGCAAAGAAGGGAAGAAATTCCGAAGAAAGATGGGGATTAAACGGAAGCATACAAGGATACGAGCTGACAGCAAAACACTCCGAGCAGGGCGATGAGCTAACTAACTGTATGGAGACTGTTGCCCATTTTCCCCCAGGAGGATCCCTCGCCAAGGTACCTTGATGTCTAGCGTCGGGACAACGCCACGCTCCGGAGTTTAACTCCACGTTGTGTGTCGGGCCCTATCATGCAACCCTACGAACATTCGGGAAGCTCATTCTTCGGAGAATCTCATAGGGTGTTTGCTTATGGCCCAGGTCCGTGGTCGTGGTGGTGGCAGACTCCACGCTGCAGTGCACGTGTGGTATTCTAACACCGACATCGTAGGATTGCATCTTTGCAGCCTGCCGAACAGCCACTGCCTCACGTACTATATCTTGCGGGATGCCGTGCTGGGCAGCTCAGTTCTTTTTACGTTCACTCCCATGGCAATTTTGAGTCTTGACTGATCATCGACTCGTCCCATCGCTCCATCCAACCACACTCTTTCGACTTCAACACCGAAAACCCCCACCTACATCAGCAATCCCAGTCAGCCGTTAGCTGTAAGACCCTTCCAAGTCATAATCGATAATCATTCTGCAACCATGGCCTCCACCATTGCCAACCGCCCTGAAGGGCCGACGACGGTTCTCCTCTTTGGGCCCCAGGCCTTGTCGTTTTCTGAAGAGTCATTTCACCGCCTCAGGTCCGCCGCAACCGGCAGCCCTGAGAACGGCTGGATGCTCGACGTCATCGCTGAGCTTCCCGGTTGGACGAGCCATGCTGCGGAGCAGTTCCCCAAGCTCAGGGCCACTCCAGCAGCCCGGCTCCAGGAGAGCTTGAAGGAGTGGCTCAGCGCTGGTGCAACAGAAACCCCAGTCGCGTCCTTCAAGAACCTCCCCAACGCCCTCCTCACCCCACTCGTTGTTCTCGACCACCTGGCCCAGTACGCGCAGTACGTACAACTAGCCCATGTCGAGACAGCCAGCGGGCTGGGTTCTGATCTGTACGGCCCTCAACCCCGTCAGACCAGCACCTTGGGCTTCTGCACCGGCCTTCTCAGCGCGCTTGCGGCAGCGAGCGCCTCATCCCAGGCCCAGTTCAGACAGTATGCAGCCGTCTCTGTACGCTTGGCTGCGCTCATAGGCGCCGTCGTCGACGCAGAAGAGGTCAGCGGTGGCGAGTCCAAGACCTTCTCCACCGCCTGCCACTCGCCAGAACAAGAACAGGAGCTCCAAAACATCCTTGCAGAGTTCCCCGACGCATACATCTCGGTCAACTACGACCTCCACCGCGCAACCCTGACCACGTCCGAGAGTACTGCGCAAGAGCTGCAGGATCGGTTCCGCGGTGCCGGCATCACGGCCCATCCCATTGGCCTCCGCGGTAGGTTCCACTACCGCAACTATGCCCAGGACCTCGAGGCGCTGATCGCCATCTGCGACTCGACGCCTGGTCTCCAGCTTCCCGACGCCTCGGATGCGGTCCTCCCCATCCACTCCCTCACAGGCGGCGGCATGATCACCGAGGGCAAGCTGCATCACATTGCTCTCCGCGAGATTCTGGTTGAGCAGTCCCAGTGGACCCAGACGTTTGATGCCATGTCAAACTCCAGCCTCGCCAACAAGCAGTCTCTTCTCGTTTCCTTTGGCACCGAGAGGTGCGTCCCCCCTACTGCCATGCCCCGTGTCGGCGGTCAGGTCCTGTACATGACCAACTACCACGAAGTCATCCCGAGGCTTTCGGCCCTCAAGACGCCCTTAGACGCCGGCTATTCTGAGAATGACATTGCCGTCGTCGGTATGGCCGTCAACGTGGCCGGCGCCGAGGATGTGGACGAGTTCTGGCACCTGAACCAGAAGGGAGAGTCCCAGCACCGCGAGGTGCCCCCGGAGCGCTTCACCTTTGACACCCACTACCGCACCGTCGACCCCGGCAGGAAGTGGTTCGGCAATTTCCTAAAGGACCACGACGCCTTTGACCACAAGTTCTTCCACAAGTCCCCCCGCGAGGCTGCCACCCAGGATCCCCAGCAGCGGCTCCTGCTTCAGTCGGCTTACCAGGCCGTGGAGCAGTCTGGCTACTTCAACTCGCCAAACCCCGACACCAACGTTGGCGTGTACGTTGGCGTCTGCGCGGCCGACTACGAAGCCAACATTGCCGGTTATGCTCCGAACGCCTTCTCCGCCACTGGCAACTTGAAGAGCTTCATTGCCGGCAAGGTCAGCCACTACTTTGGCTGGCACGGCCCGGGGCTGACCATCGACACTGCCTGCTCGGCATCGGCCGTTGCCATCCACCAGGCGTGCCGTGCCATCTTGGGAGGCGAGTGCAATGCTGCCGTCGCCGGCGGCACCAACGTCATGACGTCTCCGCTCTGGTTCCAGAACCTTGCAGGCGCCACCTTCTTGAGCACCACGGGTGCCTGCAAGCCGTTCGACGCCAAAGCAGATGGCTACTGCCGCGGTGAGGCCATCGCCTGCGTCTTCTTGAAAAAGATGTCCAAGGCCGTCGAGGATGGTGACCTGATTATCGGGTCCATCAAGGCAACTGCCGTCTACCAGAACGACAACTGCACGCCCATCTTTGTTCCCAACTCGCCCTCGCTGTCGGTCCTGTTCCGGGACGTCGTTCGCAACTCCGGCCTGTCGCCCAGGCAGATTACCCTTGTCGAAGCTCACGGCACCGGCACCCCCGTCGGCGACCCGGCTGAGTACGAGAGCATCCTCAGCATCCTCGGCGGCACCGCGATCCGCTCGGACCCTCTTTTCCTGAGCTCGGTCAAGGGTCTCATCGGCCACACCGAGTGCGTGTCCGGCGTGGTGGCCCTCATCAAGGTGCTCTTGGCCATCCACCACGGTGAGATCACGCCTCAGGCCAGCTTCCAGACGCTGAGCCCCAAGCTCAAGGCAACCAAGGAAGACATGATTCAGATCCCCACTCAGCTTTCGCGGTGGGATGCCGAGTACCGCGCCGCCCTGATCAACAACTACGGCGCCTCGGGATCCAACGCTTCCATGATCGTCGCCCAGCGCCCCAGAACTCTTGCCGCCAGCTTCCCGGCCAGTGGCAAGCACCCCTTCTGGCTCACCGGCCTCGACGAGCGCAGCATTCGCGACTACGCCGCCAGGCTTGGACGCTACCTGGCAGCCAACAAGGCCGCTCTGTCGCTTGCCAACCTGTCATTCAACGTCTTCCGCCAGTCCAACCGCGCCTTGCCCGAAGGTCTCATCTTCAGCGCCGCGTCCGTTGACGAGCTCGAGAGCCAGCTGGCCGGCTTTGCCAAGAAGGACGGCAAGCTCGCAGTCAGCACAAAGAAGGACGAGCGCCCCGTCATCCTCTGCTTCGGCGGCCAGATCTCCAGGTTCGTCGGGCTCGACAAGGCCGTCTTTGAGGCCAACGGCAGACTTCGAGCCCACCTCGACCGCTGCAACGCGGCCCTGTTGTCGCTCGGTCTCAGCAGCATCTACCCAGTCATCTTCGAGAGGGCCGTCATTGAGGACCCCGTCACGCTCCAGACGACTCTCTTTGCGATGCAGTACGCCTGCGCTCAGACGTGGATGGACTGCGGCGTCAAGCCTGTTGCCGTTGTCGGGCACAGCTTTGGCGAGCTTGTGGCCCTGTGCGCTGCCGGAGTGCTCTCCCTCAGGGACTCCCTCAGCGTTGTTGCTGGGCGCGCGCAGCTCATCAACGAGGCTTGGGGGTCAGACTCTGGCGCCATGATGGCTGTCGAGGGCAGGCTCGAGGACGTCCGAGCCCTCCTCGACAAGGCCGGCGCCCAGTCTGGAGAGAGCGCCACCATCGCCTGCTACAACGGCCCAACCACCTTCACCCTGGCTGGACCTACCAAGGCCATCGACGCCGCCGCCGATGTCATCTCGTCGGCGTCGGGCGTCCGCGGTAAGAAGCTGTCGGTCAGCAACGCCTTCCACTCGACCCTCGTTGAGCCCCTGAAGGCCGACCTCGGCAAGCTCGCCCAGGGCATGAGCTTCAGGGAGCCCACAATCCGGTGGGAGCGCGCCACTGAGACCCAGACATCTTCCAGCGTCGGCCCCGAGTTCTTCGCCTCCCACATGAGGGACCCCGTGTTCGCCAACCATGCCTTCCAGAGGCTGCACAAGGACTTCCCCTCGGCCATCTGGCTCGAAGCTGGCTCCAGCTCCACCATCACCAAGATGGCCAGCAAGGCTCTCGGAGCGCCCGCAGCCTCGTACTTTGCCGAGGTAAGCATCGTCAGCGACTCGGCCGTCTCCAACTTGGCCGACACCTTTGTTGGCCTCTGGAGGGAGGGTCTCAGCATCGCGCACTGGTCGCACCACAAGTCGCTCGCGCAGGCTTATTCTCCCATCCTCCTGCCTCCCTACCAGTTTGAGAAGTTCCGCCACTGGCTCGCCCTGAAGAAGCCCGAGGAGTCGCTCGCGGCACAGGCCGCCGCCCGGCACGCGGCGGCTCCCGTGCAGACCCAACAGGGAGCTCACCTCCCAACCGAGCTCTACACCTTTACCGGCTTCCAGGATGATGCCAAGCGCTCAGCCCGCTTCCGGGTCAACACCATGATCAAGAAGTACGACGAGTTCGTCTCGGGCCACGTGATCCTTCACACGGCTCCCATCTGCCCGGCGACCCTCGAGGTCGACATCACGGTCGAGGCCCTGCTGAGCCTGCGCCCCGATCTCATGGCCGACGGCCTCCAGCCCGAGATCTTGAACGTGGAGAACCTCGTGCCGATCTGCGTCGACCCTTCCCGCGCCGTGTGGTTGGATCTCCAGGCCACCGCGGCCGACTTCAGGTCCTGTGACTGGCAGATGATCAGCACCAACGCCCAGGGATCAGGCAAGACGGTCCACGTCAGGGGCCAGATCGCCTTCCGCTCGGTCAGGGATGCCAAGGCCGACTTTGCTCGGTACGAGCGCCTCGTCCCGCACCAGAGGGCCGTGGACCTCATCAACGATGCCGCGCCCGACGACGTCCTCCAGGGCCGCAACGTCTACAAGGTGTTTGGCGAGATTGTCGACTACTCGGAGCCCTACCAGGGCCTGAAGAAGTTGGTGGGCAAGGGTAGCGCCTCCGCCGGCCGCGTCGTCAAGAGGCACGCCGGGGAGACGTACGTCGACACCCACCTCTTTGACGCTTTCAGCCACGTCGGTGGGTTCTGGGTCAACTGCATGACCGACAGGGATCCAGCCGACATGTACATCGCCGCCGGCTTCGAGGCCTGGATCCGCCGCCCCGGGGTCGGCAAGCCCAAGACCGACGACGAGAGGCCGAGCGCCTGGGACATTATCGCCTGCCACGCCAAGACGTCCGACAAGGCCTACACGACCGACATCTTCATCTTTGCGGCCGCAACCGGCCTGCTGTACGAGGTGATCCTCGGCGTCAACTACGCCAAGATCCCCAAGAGCATCATGACCAAGACCCTCGTCAAGCTGACTGCTCCCGGCGGCACCACGGCTGCTCCTGCGCCCACTTCTGCTGCTGCTCCGATCGCTGCGCCAGCGACTCCTGTTCCCGAGGCACGGACCAGCGAGCCATCGCCTGCACTTACACTGCCAACCGAGGGCCCCCGGCCGAGTGCAAAGCCCAAGAAATCCAAGGCTCCCAAGGATGACAAGTCTGCCGCGGTTGTGGGCGCCGTCATTGAGATCCTGGCTGAGCTGTCGGGGATTGACGCGGCGAGCATCAAGGTCTCGACGGATCTGGCCGATATTGGCATCGACTCGCTCGTCGGAATGGAGATGTGCCACGACCTCGAAGCCAAGTTTGAGTGCTCCCTCGACATGGACCGCATGGCCGAGGTTCTGTCGGTCAACGACGTCGTCCAGTGCGTCCTTAGCACTCTCGGCATTGAGGCGGGCGCCGGCGGCGGCTCTGATTCCGATGGAGACGAAGATGACGATTACGTGCATCTGTCCTCCACTAGCGGCACCACGACCCCCCGCAGCGGCATCGAGTCAGCCTCGAGCGTCTCGGAAGACGAGGGAGAGGGCGACGCCAAAGATGTAGGCGACCTCAAGCTTTCTGCCGCCGATGTTCTCGGAGCATTCGGCGAGTCCAAGAGGCTGACGGACAAGTTCATCAAAGACTTCAACTGCTCCGGGTACATGGACGAGATCAACCCCAAGCAGACCCAGCTCTGCGTCGCTCTCGTCGTCGAGGCGTACGAGAAGCTCGGCTGCCACGTCAGGACTGCCGCGGCCGGCGAGAAGCTGACCCGCATCACCTACGCTCCTCAGCACGGCCGTCTCGTCAAGTACCTCGACGAGCTGCTCGAGAAGGAGGCGCGCCTGATCGACATCGACGCCGAGGGCAACATGATCCGCACGGCCGTCTCGGTGCCCCTCGCGCACAAGACGAGCAAGGAGATTGTCGACAGCCTCGTCGCTGCGTATCCCGATCACAACTTTGCCAACCGGCTTGCCTACTTCTGCGGCACCAAGCTGGTCGAGGTGCTCAAGGCCGAGCTCGACGGCGTCAAGCTCATCTTCGGCAACGAGGAAGGCCGCCAGCTCGTCTCGGGCTTGTACGGCGAGTCCCTGCTCAACAAGCTGTTCTACAAGCAGATGGAGGACATCCTGACCCGGCTCGTTTCCCGTCTGCCCCGCAACTCTGGGCCCCTCAAGATCCTCGAGATGGGTGCAGGGACGGGCGGCACCACCAAGTACCTCGTCCCGCTCCTCGCCAAGCTCGGACACCCCGTCGAGTACACGTTCACCGATCTTGCGCCCTCTTTCGTCGCCGCCGCCCGCCGCAACTGGAAGGCGTACTCCTTCATGAAGTTCCGCGCCCACGACATTGAGAAGGAGCCCGCCGAGGACCTCATCGGCACGCAGCACATCGTTGTTGCCAGCAACGCCGTGCACGCCACCCACAGCCTGCCCGTCTCGGTTGGCAACATCCGCAAGGCCCTCCGGCCCGACGGCTTCCTCATGATGCTCGAGATGACCGAGACGGTCCCCTGGGTCGACATCATCTTCGGCCTGCTCGAAGGCTGGTGGCTCTTCGACGACGGCCGCGAGCACGCCATCTCCAACCAGGCGCGCTGGGAAAAGGAGCTCCACGCCCTCGGCTACGGCCACGTCGACTGGACCGACGGCCACCTGCCCGAGAACAAGATCCAGCGCATCATCGTCGCCATGGCCTCGGGACCCAAGTATGACCGCCTCCCCAAGGAATGAAAGCTTTCTTCTCGACATTTCCCCAAACTGACCTTGCCTCTCTCTCCCCTCCGCACAGGTTGGAACGACTCCCAATCCCGCCGAAACTTACCGAGCTCCCCGATTTCGACTGCGCCAACCGGGAAGCCGTCGTCTCTTCTTATGTCGAAAAATACACGTCCAACTTTTCCTTCTCGCCTTCTTCTTCTTCTTCTACTACTACTACTGCAGCTACCCAACCCGCATCGCACTCAATCCTCGTCACGGGCGCTACAGGCAGTCTCGGCGCCCACCTCGTCGCCGCCCTCGCTGCTCTCCCCCAGGTATCTCAGGTCTGGTGCGTCAACCGCCTCTCCCGCGGCGTCTCGGAGCCCGAGAAGCGCCAGCTCAAGTCCTTCGCCGACAAGTCCATCTCGCTCCCCGCCGACCAGCTCTCCAAGCTCAGGATCCTCGAGACCGACACCTCCAAGCCCCTCCTCGGCCTTGACCCGGCCCTGTATTCGGAACTCGCCTCCTCGGTGACGGGCATCATCCACAACGCCTGGCCCATGTCGGGCGTGCGCCCGATCAGGATGTTTGAGCCCCAGTTCCAGGTCCTGCGCAACCTGATCGACTTGGCCGCCGCCAGCGCCGCTTCGTCGTCGTCGTCGTCATCATCGCTCGTCACGTTCCAGTTCATCTCCTCCATCGCCGTCGTCGGCCACCACCCCCTGATCACGGGCAACGCCAACGTCCCCGAGACCCGCGTGGCCATCGACTCGGTCCTCCCCAACGGCTACGGCGACGCAAAGTACGCCTGCGAGCGCATGCTGGACGAGACGCTGCACAGGTTCCCCGACCGCTTCCGGACCATGAGCGTCAGGCTCGGCCAGGTCGCGGGCAGCACGAGGACGGGATACTGGAACCCGCTCGAGCACCTGTCCTTCCTCGTCAAGTCCAGCCAGACCCTCGGAGCCTTTCCCGCGTTCGAGGGCGAGCTCTCGTGGACCCCCGTCGACGTGGTGGCTTCCACCCTCGGCGACCTGGTCGTCCTCTGCGGGGCCAAGCCTCATCCGGTTTACCACGTTGACAACCCCGTCAGGCAGGAGTGGACCGAGATGGTGCCCGTGCTGGCGAGGGCCCTGGGCATTACCGTCGACGCTAGCAAAGAAGGCGGCGGCGGCGGCGGCGGCGGCGGAGTCATCGCCTTCAAGGAGTGGGTCAGGCGGGTGAGGAGGTTCCCCGGCTCCGTCGAGAAGGACAACCCGGCCTTCAAGCTGATTGACTTTTTGGACGACAACTTCCTGCGCATGAGCTGCGGGGGTCTGCTGCTCGACACCGACCGGACGAGGGAGCACTCGCCCAGCCTGGCGGCCATGGGCCCGGTGAGCGCAGAGGTTGCCGAGGGCTACGTGAGGTACTGGAAGAGTATCGGGTTTTTGACATCTTAATTGGCAGTTTTTGTTTTTTATTTCTAAATTTCTTTTTCGGGGTGAGTAGTCAAGGGTTGAATGTTCATTTTTGAACAGTTTCTATTTCTTTTTTCAAAATTTCTTTTTCTTTTTTCAAAATTTCTTTTTCTTTTTTCAAAATTTCTTTTTCTTTTTCTTTTTTTTTGGCGGGGAAAAAAAAAGGGGGGGGGGTTCATCTTACCAATGTTTTCGTGGAATTTTTGGATTAGTTTATCTAGCTTCTACCTAGATTGCAACGGATGCTAATATTGGAGTATGGGTTTGGGAAATTGATTAGTTCTTTTTGGTGAATACAAGGTACCTACCTACCTAGGTAGCCATGAAATTTTTTATTTATTTTACTTTTCCATCTTAAAGTGAGCAAATTAGTTCAGTAAATGTATCTTTCACATAGACATGCTCATACAACATGCACGGTACATGATTTACCTACCTAGGTAGCAGGTAGTTACAGGGGGCCTGCTCAAGAGGTTATAGACAAAAATTATACACTGTTTACTTTTCCTGAATCATGTTCTTAGCTCCTGCCCGAGACTACTTCTCTACATGAGCTTATCTTGTCGTCACGGTTATTGAGAGCTCAGTGATCGTTTAGGTTTACGGAATCGAGGGTCTGAGCTAATAGATCGCTAGTAGGCCCGAAACTCAAAAGATTCATTCAGTTGCCTCCGCTAGCAGGTTTTATATCGTTTCTCGCTCACGATGATCCGTCAATTAAAAAATTTAGTCCGTCCTCAAAGTTTTACGTAGGTACGTACGCACCTAACTAAGGTACCTATCCACTGAGAACAGTAGATCGGTTTGGGAGATTGGGTAGACGGTTATTGCAGTCGGAAAGAAAGAAACGATTGAGTGTGTGCAGCACTGTTTGTGAGAGTGCCTCATAGGAACTTGAACAGAGCATATGTTTCAAAAATATGTGTTAACTCTACCGGCGCAAAGAAACAAAGATGAGGAAAACTCGCCTCCTGTATGGAGTTTTTCTTCAAGGAGCAAAAAAAAAAAAAAAAGACCAAATAAAAGAAAAGATAGGCACTAATATATAAGAAGTTTAAGGTGAAGAAAGATTTTCTGGGCAATGAGTGTAGAGAGTCTGATTAGGTATGTGGTAAAATGTAGATGACAAAGTTGCCTTTTGTTTTGTCGAATGACGCTAAGGTAATTATGGGTAAAGTGCCTAGGTAGGTACCTATGTACGTCTGCATTCAGACGTGATGGGGGGGGAGGGGGAGAAGGGGGAAAATGGAAAAAAAGAGCCGCAGGCATATGATTCCATATTTACCTACCTTAGTTAGGTATATGTATTTGCTGGATAGGTGATGATAGTTACCTAGGTACCCAGGTATCATGGCTAAAACTTTTATTATGCTACAGTTACGAGACCTTACACGGCAACAAAGTCATCTTGAGAATATAAAAGACTCGGCTATACCACAATTAAAATTATAAGGTCCCTATCTTTTGATTAGAATTTTTTTGAGAGAAAGTTGGAAGAAGGGGGGAGGGGGGAGAGGCGAGGCGGGGGATTCCTGGCTTATGACGCATACTCCCTTCGCAACGGCTAACCAAGCAAGTTTTCGTTTATCCGTTGCTCGCAATTGCACCGATTCGGCCGCGTCTCGCTGTGGCTGCCTCATTTCATGATTCCGCGAAAAGAACTTGGCAAATTAGGTGCATGGAGAAGAATAAAATAAGCGTCAACTAGGCTATGAAAATGAACAAAATGCAAACATTGCTTGCTGTTACGAAGCGGAAGCAGTCACAAGCAGAAGCAGTTACAGGCAGAAACGGTTGTGATGGATGGCTCAGGTTAGCACACAGGGAACGCGGCGGCTGTGCTGAAGGAAGCAGTGCCATTGTAGAGCAGTCGGCTCTACACTTATAAATCAAGGGAGAAGGGTTCAGGGGGAAGAAAGTTAGTTGCCTTGGAGTCGAAGATAGGTAAGTAAACAGCTGTGAAGGAACTCGAAAGGATTATATCACAGCTGCCTAGAGAAGAGAAGAATATCATACAGGCGTTGAGAAGGGATTTACAGGTTGTTACCTATTATACACTAAATAAGCCCTCCACGGCTCTCCTACACAGAGAGATGGTGGTGCGTAAGTGAGCCGGTGGCCGCTTCGGTGACCGGTGATAAAATTAGTGTGCTGATGGTGTGCCCACTGTCCCGTAATTGTTACTTGGATACTACCTTAGGTACCTCTGCATACTGTGGCGCATCCGTCCGCTTCTTCCAGGGCTGGATAAGAAAGAAGCCTTCTTGCCAAGAGTCGTTTAGAAGTGATCGGCCACGCTAGTCTAAAGCTTCTGCTGCACTGGGGATGTCTCCGCCGCTAATTAATTAGCAGGGGGGCGGGGGGAAACACAAAAACCAAGGAGGAAAGCTTGTCTGCCTGTGGAGACCCCAGGGATCGGGATCGAACATCGAGAATTACCTATCTGATTAGGATTCTGTAAATGATTGTCTCATTCCCATTGTCTTGTTCCCCAGATTTGCATTGCTTCGCTCTTATCCAAGATTCGCAACGTGTGACATGATCCACTGCATCCGGGACGAAGCTTCTTCGCACATCCTGTCGGAATGTTACCGACAACCAGTAAAAGCCCCCATTGATTTCCTTACCAATGCCATGGTGCGCGCGGTCTGAGCCTCCGAAGGCATGGTTGCCAGTACTACTAGGTAGGTATCTCTGCCATCCGAGGCACCCTCGGTGGGGAACAGCTGAGTAACAATGTTACGCTGTCCGCGTTTCTGCATCTTGGTTCATTTTGCCCCGCAAAGATGAGCTGTGTGTCATCAGTTCGTCTGCCAGCAGAAACCAACAATAATTCTCGTACGAAACAATGGGGGCCGGGCCGGGCAATAATGGCCAGAACATTCATCCCACCGACCCCAGCCGACTCTGAGTTGGTCTCCCGGTTGGAGAAATCAAAGTACGTAGATAGTGGTCTCGTATGGGATGATGCGGTAACATGATCTGCCCCCAGATTTTTGAACTTATACGTGTAGGTGTGTACGTATCTCAGGCCTACCCAGGTCCCTTACGTACTAACACCAAATCAAATAAGGGCTGATGCCACCATGACACAACCCGTCCGAACGCCACGCCGAGAATCTTTGAACCGGTACGGTAGGGGAATATACAACATAATACATTACAGTACATATGGTATAGTAATCATGCTCTGTGCACCCCCACCCTTTTGACTGTTTCACGGCCAAGCGGGTACATATTACACGATCGTCCCTGGCACTGATTGATGGGGGGTGCTCCGGGCCGGAATGCGCCAAGGGACTAGGTACCTATTTATTATTAGGCTGAGTCGAATTGGGCAAAGCAGGATCTGCTAAAGTGAAATCGTGAAAGCGGACGGGCTCCTCCTGTTCGCCAGCACATCTTTGCCCGCACGGTGCTAATCAAGTCTTCCAAAGACAGTCAACCTGAAGTGTGTACCTTGATGAACTAAGCGCAAGACCAGTGTAGGAAACTGTAAAACCAGGGCAAAAACAGTTACCGTTCCACCTAGGTATGCAAGCTCATTCTTGTCTTTACCTCACAGAGGCTTCATTGCATATCACCTCTGCGGTATCTTCTAGATAATCCAAAGCAGGCCCTGTTGAAGCCGCAATTGACGTGTAAATTGATTATCCAGGTGGCTCATGCCCCTACCTTATCAAGCAAGCCCCGGTCCTTTCAGTAGGACTGGCGGTGTGAAAGGACTCACTTCTCCACACTCGTCTTCCAAAGGCCCGGTTTTACATCAAGAGTCCAACTAGGTAGCTACTCGCAGCCACACACCAAGATAATCCACATCACGCAATAAACCACCAGTTACCCAGGTACCTACCTATACATAGGCTTTACCTGCGTGTCTTTACTTACTTACCCCACAAGGCTAGCACGATGGTCCCTGCCCATTGTTATACCGTTTGATTTTTATAGCAATACACAACGGCGCCAACAAAACAAACAAGGGCGGGCACAGGCATTAGGGACAATACCACCACATGTGCTGAGATGAATGCAGATCGGCAACCAGCAACCCGGAAAAACGGCGAGCCTCTCACAAGCCACGTGGGTGTTTGTGAGGCCGAGAGCTGGCTCGGGAAGGAAACCCATATTCTGGGTTCTCGGCGTCGGACAATATTAGGTAGGTTGGTCCCCGTTCAAACGTCTCGAGCGTCGTCATGACTGTGCAGAATTCCAAGGCGCAGCTCAGCTCCGCTCATGACCACCTCGAACGATAGGTAGGCAGGGCAGGACCTAGGCGACAGTTCTGTAATTGTAGGCTGCATTTCTTTTCTTTCTTTTTTTTTTTTTTTTCTTTTTTTTGGCGCTGACACGCACCCAGCTCCCCCTCTCTCTTCCCCACCCCTCCCCACCGCAACGAAGTGAAACATTGCTGGCGAGCACCTAGGCAGGTAGGGATATTGTTTGGTAGTATGTCCCTTGTGAGGGGCAAACACTAGGATGGGGCTTCGAAAGTTGCGTATGAAGGGGGTTGAGCCTGTTTCGAGTCACCTTTCATCTTTATACGAAATGTTCTTCTCCGGAAACTTTGACAGTAGAAAATGTTGGGATTTTATTATTCTGTTAGTCAACAGCAATTTAAAAAAGTTTGTTGGGGAAAAAAGAGGCAGATCTGCGACACAGCTTGCCAGATTGACTTGGATTCCCAGTGGTACTAGTGGTGGTGATGATGGTGGGTGCTGTGTGGGTGGTGATTCGCCAACAAACTGATACTGAATAAGGTTTAGTGCCGGGAACCATGGAGTTTTCCAATGTTCCGCGCTTGGGGAAAAGAAGAGCGGAAAAAAACCGATCCCCGGCCTACTTTGAAAAAAGTCGCAGGATTGCTGCAAGCATCGTACCTGCGAATAGGGGTCAAGGAAAGACGAGATAATCGGCAGCCCCAGCCGGATGACACTGACGTTATTGGCTTTCTGATGCCTGGACGTTTTGTTAGCGTGAGACCTGCAGGAAGCCTAGTCGGGCCCAATAAACAGAGCAACAATTTTGCCCTGAATCTGTCCCTTGAAGGCATCCCTGTCGCATGTCTCAAGATAACAGACGTCTAAGCATTAGATGATGTCTACATCGGGCCCCCGTATGTACACAGTTTGGACCACATGCGAACCTATGGCACAGCTTGGATAGCGGCCGTGGCGCTGACTCGGGACCATCTCGCGCACCTCGAAGGGTTGGTTCCTCGAGATTGCATATCTAAGGCGTTGGTGCGCCGTTCAGCTGGCTCGATCATCAAGCATATCAAACTGCGTTTTCAATCACTTGCGGCAAATTTGGCTGCAGCCCTACGAGATGCCCAAATCAACTCAAGATACCACCACTCCTGCCAGTACCACTGCCACGGCAACGCCCAGGCCGAGCAGGCAAGCAGACGGCCTGGCCTGCGACGAATGTCGCGCACGAAAGCTTCGATGTGACAGAGTACGACCGACATGCGGCACCTGCGCGAACTTGGGCGTCACTTGCACCCCAAACACCACCCGCCAGCCGAGAGGGCCTCGGAAGGGTCACATGAAAGCGCTGCAATCACGAATCGGTATGTCGTCAACCGCCACCAATTCCAGAATTCTTGGCACTTGACCAACAGGAAACACTGACATTTTGGGGGGTTCATTTTTTTCAACCTTGATCAGCTGCGCTTGAACGGCAACTGAGCACTCAAGCAACATCAGGTAGATCTGAACCAACAAGTCCGAGTGCCAATCCGGATGGTTCTATCACGTCACCAACATCACATGGTCCTCAGAGACAAATATCGGAAGCTCCAAGCCCGGGAGATGAGATGCTAGAGTTTATCCACGTTGCAGACACAACTCCCGAGCGTGATGATACCGTGGTGGCAGAAATCAACCCGGAAAACAACAGCAACAACGACAATAATGACATTAACGACCTACACCATGACAACCATGGTGACAAATCACCACCACGTCCGACTATCCCCGGTTTTAACCTCGACTTCGCTTTCCCCCCGGGCCCGCCGGATCTATCATCGGCGGGATTGTTATCCCAAGACGCAGCAAACAACAACCCAATGGACCTCCTACAGGACATGGCAACGTTTACGACTCTGCATTCCCACTTCGACTCGATATCTTCGACCGTGGTGCCGTCAAATCCAAGCACAATCGGCGACGGGTTCCTGGGCTCCAAATCCCTATCCGACACCGGTTACGTTGCAGTGCCGGCGGCGATCCCCGCGCGTCTAGGCTTCGCCACAGAATTCCACATGTCGGACCTGATGAAGGCGGATCTCAACCATCTCTATTTTGACAGGGTCCATCTCTTCGTGCCGATCTTCAACAGGCGGCGCCACTTTGCACGTGCGGCGAGGCCTGCCGAGGCAACGGCGCCGTTTGTATGTCTTCAGCACGCCATGTGGACCCTCGCGTCGGGGTTCGCCAGCCAGTTCAAGGACATCCAGAAGGGTCTCTACGCCCACACCCGCATGCTGCTGGAGGAGTGGGAGCTCAGCATTCTCCCCGGAAACATGGAGTCCCCGCCCATCGAGCTGGCCCAGGCGTGGATATTCATCGCAATTTATGAAATCATGCAAGTTCACTACGAGCGGGGATGGCTGAGCGCCGGGAGATGCTTCCGGCTGATGCAACTGATGAAGCTCCATGAGATTGACGCACCCGACGGAGCAGCGGCGGCATCCTCCCAACTGAACCTCCCGCCCGTCGAGATTGAAGAGCGACGACGGACCTTTTGGATGGCTTACACGCTTGACCGTTTCCTTAACCTCGTTAACTACACTCCCTTGACCCTCAACGAACAAGTGGTACGAATCCTCCCTCCCCCCTCCCCCCTCCCCCCTCCCCCCGGGCCCCCTTCGTTTTTCATATTGTCTTTATTCCTTAACATTGGGTTGGCCCGGTCTTTCCGAGTTATATGTCCCTTTGAAGACAAGGGAAAAAAAAATGGAAAAAAGTGTGTGTATATGATTATTAAATTTTTTTTTTTTTTCCTCCTTGGGAAGCAGATCGTCACCCGACTTCCGTGCCCCGAATCCGCATTTCAGCGAGATCGGCTTCCCGCAGCTTCGAGCTCCAAATTTCTCTCCGAAGTCCTGGCAGCCGGGCCCGAAAGCGCGCTGCAGCAGCACGCCATGTCGCCTTTCGGCGTGTGCATCGTGCTGGCCACCATCAGCGGCCGGTGCCTCTCCCATCTGCAGCAGTCCAGCGTCGAGAAGGTGAACGGTACCATGCCGCAGGATTTCCTAACTCGTCACCAGTGGCTCGAAAACGCGCTGGCCAACAAGATGAAGTCGCTGTTTCCCGAATGCTCGCATGGCGATGATGATCATGTTGATGACCACCGAATGTCGGACGAGTCGGCTTGGTGTCACGGCCTGAGGCCCATGCTGCTCTTCACAAACATGATGGCCCAAGCGACGACGATCCTCCTGGCAAAGGTGATGCAGTCGGTCGTGTGGAACTATGATGAGTTTGTCAACGGGTATGAGCAACGAGCGGTCGAGGCCGCTCACGAGCTGTGGCGATTGTCCAAGAAACTGGGAGAGTATGGATATTTCAAGGTTTGTGACAGCCCATTTTCTTTTATTTTTTTTCCCTTTGTTGATTTCAAATCACACTTGTTGCAAAAGTCCGAAGCTAACTCCGCGAACCCTCTCTTTTATTTCCACTTTTAACCGTAGGTGCATCCATATACCCCAGTTCCACTGTTGTTTTGCGCAGAATTTGCACTGGCAAGGAAGCAGCGCGACACTGCACTCGAGCGGCTATACAATTCAGTGACGTCGAGTTTACGGGATTTGTGCGTCGTCAATATTTTGGCCGACACATGTTTATCCAAGGTGAATGCAGCCGCGTTGAGTTCAGAGAACATGGACGTGGATACGGTGGGCGTCAAGTCTGTCCTTTAGACCTTTTCATCTAGATACCTACACATCTATTCAATGTATGTATAATACAAAAGCCAAATAGGATGTAAATTGGCAGGGTCAGACCGTTAGCGGAAATCGGCAACATCATCAACAATGTAAAAAAGAGAGAAGATCATGAAAAATAACGGACACATTGCACGCTAAAGGTAAGGTTGTGCTATGAAAAGTGGATTTATCCCGTCGTGTATCGTGTGCTATCCAATTTTTCTTTGCAGATCTCCCTTCACAAAAAAGAAAAAAAAAAAAAAAAAAAAAAAAAAAAGGTGTGTATGTCACCGATTAACACAGTTCCTCGCTCCTATGCTCTGATCTATTCATGATATCGACTTCTCTGAACAGTAATTATATTGTGCACCACTTCTCTCTCCATGCCAAAGCTGTTTGACGGACAAGATAATGACCCAGGATCCCCCCCCCCAGGTAGATTAGAACAAGCTTTTCGATCTGCCGCCTTGTAACCCAAGAGTCGATGGGGACATGCATTGATGACAAGGTTTGCAAGGGCTAGACCAGACGACAAACACCCCCCCTGCTCTCGTGAAGAATTTCTACATTCATCCTCTCCACCCTGCCACCCGTCTTTTTCCGACAGCATCCTCGGCACTGGTTGAGTACCTAAGTGTTATTATTACAACTACACATGTTAAACAGGGATCGATTCTTGCTCCCCCTCAATTAACCAACATGATCACGCTTGTTCGGGCCAGTCCGAGAGGCACAGTCATCAAGAAGTTCGGCCAAAAAAAAAAAAAAAAAAAGAACCAGTTATCACACGTCATCATCAAAAAGGACAAGGCATGAAGAGCCCACCACGATTGAACTGAAACAAACCCAAAAAAATCCCTATCATAAGGGATTGCAATTCTGCAATCAGTGGATCGAACGCATAAAAAACTCGGGGCACGGCTGTGTTAAAAGGGGACAGGGGGGAATGATTAAGCGTCCAAAAGATTCCTCCTACATCACTATTACGAATGCGTTCGATTCTCAACCAAACGAGTGACACGTAGTCGAAGTAAGCTCTGTAGTTGCAGGCGGGTATTTACAACGAACAAAAAAGGACCGTCCATGCCGCAACCCCAAAACCGAACCATTGTTTTGCTCTAAACAGTATCCTTCCCGCTGGTGTATGTATACTACGTAACTAGGACCGGAGTAAACCGGCGCCACAGGCGTTATTATTAGTGTACAATCTCACCCGAAATACCGGGGGAACGTTCAAGGGGCCGGGTAGGTGGAGATAGAGGATTGCACAGACAGACATACACATAGAAAACACCATGTCCTGTTCCCGATTATTATTATACACTTGCTCATTATTCGTCAACCTCGAAAAAAAAAAAAAAAAAAAAAAAAAAAACATGCATTGCATTGTTGCAACCGTGGCGGCGTTGTGGTTACATTAAGGATCTGCGATTGTGATCGTTGATGCAATGGGCGGATCTTCCGATGGATTGGCCCGCAGACGTGCAGCCGTGCCCAGTCTGAGATATGTACCTGATGATAAGCTTCCATTGTTGGATCAAGCATTTTGTGTTGCGGTAATTTCAGGCGGTCCTCTTGTTTCCGTACACGATCCTCCCGCATCGGAAACAAATCCCGCTCGCCCCCAGAAGTTCGTCGGCGGACATATCATGTTGTTTGCACTTTTTTAGGAACCTAGGTATTTTGACTTTATATCCGTAGCTATTGCCCAAAATTCTTATCTTATTGGCCTTGATACGATTGTTTGCAGAGCGGTTATGTACTGTGCATACGTACTAGCCCTGGGCCAATTTTCGTCGGCAACGTCAGCTACTTCGCTCCGGGGAGGGGTGGTAGGCAGTGGAGGACCTGAGGAGACAGTGAGTGGGGGAAAGGGCGAGGGGCTTTTCACACATCCATGTCAAGTAAAAGAGTTGTGTAATAAGCGAATATGAATGTTGTAAATGTATTTGAAATTTCGAAAAATTTCCTCATTACCAACCAACCAACCAAAACCAAGCCCAAACCCAGAACGAAAACCGTATCGAAAACCCTCCCTCCCCTCTCCCCACAGGTCTTCCCTCTTTCTCCCCCCCCCCCCAAACCCTGGATATACCTTGCACATTTCGTAGAGAAAAAGTACTGAGGAAATTTTTTTTAATAAAAAAACTCCGAGAGTCCGGCCAGCATAACAACATATCCGCCAGAAAAAAAAAATTATGAATCGCAACCTTGAAATGTGCAATTTGCATGTTTACTGTATGTAGGTATGGACATACCTCCTTACTTCACCTAGCTAGGTACCTACCTGCCTACTCCCCACCTACTGCGGTTGTGGAAGGAAGGAAGGAAAAAAAATTTTTTCTCAGGTACCCTGGACGAAACTCCACAGCAGCACACTTGAACTTGTGTGTGCAAAAAAATAAAAAAATAAAAAAAAAAAATTAAAAACTAAAAAAAAATCGCGCACACCCTGCATGATATCCTGGCCAGCATGTGAAAAATGAATTACCCGTAGCACCAAGTAGTTACAGACTACGGGATAAGGAAGCGAGCAATATTCAATAGGTAGGTACCTTAGGTAGGTAGGTAGACATGTGATAGTGGATTGGCAAAAGGTAAGGCACCTGTGACCTAGATACCTACCTACCTAGATAGGTAGGTAGGTATTTGTTTGAAAAATAAACACTCGGAGGAATTCCATACCGAATCTGACCTTTTTGTTAAAATTATATGGTAACAATGTGGTTTTTTTTTGGGTGGAGGAAGGGTGGGAAGCTGCGTTCTGTTTGTCTGTCTGCCTTTTCAACGAGATATTGAAATTTTCTACCAACCGGGGTTGAGTGGGTCGTATACTTATACGAGCTATATCAAGTATAATAAATAGAGGTTCAGTGGTGGCCGTGGTGGAGTTGGTGGTACCTGATGATGCACTGCGGATGATGCAGATGGATGGTTGACAGGCACCTGAAAGACATAGATGCAGGTTGTACATGTATATCCACAACGAGAAGCTGGGGGTTCAATAAGGTTGATTTAAAAAAATATACAAAGTCATGGGTATCACGGACGTTTCATTTCGACTAAGGGCTAATTCTCTCGAAAGGTTGTTTGCACGTGAAAAGGGTTTGCCAAAATGAATGTGAAAATCAAAAGAGCCGAGTTGGACGTTTTCTTGAATCAGGGTTCGAATCAGAAGAGAAAGCGGGAAAGAATTGAGAGAAATGGGGCAAAAGGGGACTACAGAAATATGATCCAGATTTGGTGATATCAATTTAAAAGGTACGAGTACGTTATAAAAAAGAGGGGGATAAATGATGAGACGCACATCATGAGCTGGTTAGAATCTTGAGCAAAGCACTTCTACATCGGACTGAAAGATCTCCCTTTTGTCGTGCGAAGGATACCTACCCATGTACTCGCAAATTTTAAACCAACAGACGTTGCGAGCATGTAGAATAACAAAGTTTCCAAAAAAAAATTAAAAAATTTGGTTTCTTATTCTAACATGTTTTTTTCAAGCTTTTCTAACAAGAGTCCGAAAACATACCCTGATCCATCTGTGCCTTTTCCTTTATTATACCCGAATATGATCAACTTAGCAACTTAGAAAAGACAATATTCACATTCCCTCTAACTGCTTCCTGAAATGCTCCTTACTCTCCGCCATCATGTTTTCAATATCGTAGTGCCAGATCTTGCGGCACCGCCAGTCAATCTCTTCTGCCACCTTTGCGTGATCTGACCCGACCCGAGGGTCCTGCCACTGGTAGATGTGTCCGACCTCCCTCGAAGTCTGGACCAACCATTGAGCCCGTTCAAGCCGGATCGCGTTGTAAGTCTCGAGGGCCTTCTTCAGAAGGACCACCCTCCTCCGAGGGTCTTGACTGGCATCGTGATCCGCATTCACCTCGGAAAGAAGATGGGCCAGCACGGCTCCATCTTCGACAGCCATGCCCGCCCCGGCGCCGTGGTAGGGAGCGGCCGCGTGAGCCGCATCGCCGGAGAGAGCAATCCTTCCCTTGATAAAGGTAGGAAGCGGGTGGTCGTAAGTGTCGAACACGGCCCACTTGTTCAGCTCGTCCGGCAGCATGTCGATTATGGACCTGACGGTCGAGTTGAAACCCTCAAATGCCCTGACCGCGTCCGACTTCTTAGCCGGCGCCGTGAACTTTTCGACGTACGGCCACTGCTTGGGGTCGGTCACGAAGGCGACGACGTTGAGCAGCTTCCCGCCGGCGACTGGAAAAGTGAGCGCGAGCCCGTCCGGTCCGAGATACATGTGGCGGGTCTCGGTCTTCTCTTTCCCGAGCACGGGGAGGGCCGTTTCCATGGGGATCAAACCGCGGAATGCGTACTTGTGGGAGTAGTGCGGGTGGTGGGCGGCCTTGTTGGCGTCGCCGACGACGATTTGCCGGACGCGGGAGCGGATACCGTCACATCCAATTACTGGGACGGAAAAAAAAAAAAAAAAGGTATAATTGTCAGCAAGAGTAGGTAGGTAGGGGGCGGAGAAGACTGTTACATACCAACATCTGCAAAGGCCTTTGTCCCGTCTGTAAACTCCAATTCCATCTTGCTACCGTCATCGCCGTCACTATCCACGACGGCCGCCAGGTTTTTTGAAAACTTGACGGTGCCCTGGGGCACGCTCTTGACCAGCTCGTCGAGAAACTCGGCGCGGGAGCATCCCTCGAATCCTCTCTCGCCGAGGTACATGCTGTGGATCATGGCGACGCGGCCATCCTCGTCCGCCTCCTTCTCGCCGTCGACCCAGTTGAACCAGTCCGTGCCGTTCTGGACCGTCACGCGCTTAAAAGCCGCGTGGATGCGCGGGTCGAGGACCTTCATGGCCCACTCGGCGTTTTGCGTGAAGCCGATGCCCGCGCCGATCTCTGCGAAGCTGCGCCCGCGTTCGTAGATTGTCGGTATTATCCCGCGGCTGAGGAGCCCCAGCGCCAGGGTCACGCCGGCGATCCCGCCACCGATGATGGCGACGTCGAGGGAGGAAGGGCGTGAACTCGAGGAAGAGGAGGAGTTGCCGTTGTCGATGGAACCCATTTTGGACCGAGGTTTTAATTATCAATCGTAAGAGGTGATATAGTGAACAGCGGAAATCAAAAAACGTTTTTGATCTTGGTTGAAAAGGAAGGGGATATTGAATCTGAGGGGTTGGGGGGGGGGGGGGCTGGTAAGATTTATATATCCTCCCTCAACACCGATACGGTTTCCGGTCCAATAAGGCAGAGCAGTTCGGAATCGGAGTATCCAAAATAAGGTAATCAGCAAAACTACCTATCTACCGGGTGCATCAGATTTTAGCCCGAAAAGGTTTTGGCTTTTATTTTTTATGGTCAGATATTCAGCAAATTGTGGCACGATGTTTTCAAGGGGCAATCTTTTCTGTGTGAGAAAAAGAATTAATTTTGTCCAGGCTGAAAGTCTGGAGTTTCTCTCAGGACTATCTAATTATCTATCTAAGGTTGGCAGGCAGGTGCCTACCAAGGTACACGATTAAATAAACACACATTAATCTACCCACACATACATACCTACCTACACACCCAAACACCCCTTTGCTAACCTCTCCACTCTTCTCCTTGAGTTATGACAAACTACTGTTCTCAGTCGTTTTAGAAGGGAATGGGATAAGCAGCGCCAAACTTGTTCTTGGGGTCCCACTGCTTCTTCAGCTTGGCAAGCCTAGGCAAGTTCTCCTCGCCGAACCAGACGGCCGGGCCCTCGTCGCCGTAAGCGTAGTTGATGTAGGTCTGCAGCTTGCCGAAGCCGCTGGTGGCGGCGAGCTGAGAGCGGAGGGGAGCGGTGGCCTGGTAGACGTCGGCGTCGTGGTCGGCGCCATCAAAAAAGTTGTTGATCATGCTGAAAAAAAATCATCCATTAGTTCGAATGCTTTCTCGGAGACTGGATAGGTAAGCCAAGGTAAACTCACATCAAAGTGCCAAAGTCACGACCGGGATAAACGCCTTGCTTGTTCTTGGGGACGGACTGGGTGACGGTGGTGTTGAACCTCTGCAGGAACATGATGCCCGTCAACCACGGCCTGTCGGTCATGATCTTGGCGTATTGGTTCAGGACGGACATGTAAGTCTCCGGGTTGGTGACCTTTGCGGCGGCCGAAGGGTGGCTGTTCCACATGCCCTTGCGGCACGAGTTTGCGCCGGTGCCGAAGGCCTGGGCCGCGCTGGCGTTGTAGTATGGCATTGTCTGGTTCTGCCAGCGGACGGGGTTGAGCGAGAGGAACTGGTCGATCCACGGCTGGGCGTCCTCCTGGGGACCGAAGTAGGTCATGGAGGATGTGAGGGAAACCTAGGCCGAGTAAACAAATGGTTAGAAAAAAAAAAAAAAAAAAAAAAACTCTAGACAAACTGTCACTCAGGGGAAAAGAAAGTTTGGGATATTACTTTGCCTGTGGCGCGGACGAGAGCGGCGGTAATGGTGAGGCCCATCTCCTTGGGGTAGGTGGTATCCCACGACTGAAGGAGCTGCCAGAGGGAGTAGTTGGCGGCACCATCGTACTGGAAGTCGGCCTGGACGAGGTTGCCGCCGTTGGGAGCATCAAGAGCCTCGTAAGTTGCCGAAAGAACGATGCCAAAGTTGGCGCCGGCGCCCCTGACTGCCCAGAAGAGGTCAGAGTTCTCGGTGTCGGACGCAGTGACGATGTCTCCGGCAGCCGTGACGAGGCGGACGGAGCGGAGACGGTCGATGCCGAGACCGCCGAGGCCCTGGAAAGGGCCGTGGGCCGCGCCGAGCGTGGCGCCAATCATGTTGACGCAAAAGGCATTGCCGGTCGCTGTCGCCGGGGCAAGCGTTAGTCAGGGAGCTATTGAAGTTTTTTTCCTCTTTCAAGATATAGTTTAAACGTACGGACGAATTTGCCAACGTCGTAAAGGTTCTTTTGGAAATCACCAAACGAGATGCCGGGACCGACGGTCAGCGTGTTGGCTGCGGCGTCGAAGACGTTCTCCTGAAAGTTGGACAGATCGATGTCGATGGCATTGTGGACCGTGTTTGACTTGGCATCGCCGCCGTGTCCACCGCCCGTAGCGTAGAAAGGAACGTGGTACTTGTTGGCCGTCTTGACGATGAACTGGACGTCCTCGGGGGTGGATGGCTTGATGGTGACCTGGAATGTGGGTTGGTGCCAAGGCGTGTAGCGCTGCACGGTGGTGGTGTTGAAGTCAGGATCGCTGGCAAAGTGAATGGAAGCACCCGCGGACAATCCAGGGCCAAAGACGGCCGTGACGTTGAGGACCGGAGCTGGGCAGGCGTAGCCCCTGTGTCTGTCGCCGGTCGTCAAGGCGGATGCCAAGAAGGGCAGGGCCGCGAAGACGGCGGCACGTGGGAAATGCATGTTTTGGGCTTTGTCTTGGCCACAGGCAAACGATTGACAGGAGGATGGAGAAGGGCCAGTGGAATGGTGGGATTATGGGATGGAAAGTTGCAAATCCTCTTCTAATTTATGGTCGGCCGGCACATGGAGAGGCTCACGCATCATCCCGCCCAAATACGATCCAAAAGTTCCAAAAGTTCCAGGTCCAGAATGCCAGTGGACGGATGACAAGCCGTGCGGTGCCCGGAACATCCACAGCTCAGTCTTACCGACACCCGCCATCCCGACTTGGTTGAACTACTATTGTCCCTCCGCCGCCCCGGAGTAGGTCGAGATCCCGAGAGAGGCGCACTCGGCCTGCGTGTGGTTACTCGGAAATGATCATGAGAGAAGTTTGGCAAAGAAATCATACCTTAAGCTGTTCAAGTTGGAAGCGAGATGCAAAACTCGGTCAAAATAGACGCTAGTTAGAAAATGCAAAGCTAGATACCTAATTACATGTGCTAAAAATCATAGAACAAGTCCACAAGTCAAGTCCACCTGCAAAGCCAAGCTCTTTCCCCAAAACACGGCCCAGCACCATATCAGATACAAGCTTTGGCTCAAAATTACCTGGCAGCCATGCAGCGCTTTCGGAACTTACCATGGCTGTCTATTACACATTACACGTGGGGGTGTTGCATGGAAAGAGAGACCTGGGGTAGGTATGCAGGGGTATGGGGGTGCTGTGGACCAATCGGACCACAGGTCCCGCGCGCCTCTCCCGCGCCTGCCTGCACGACCCAACTCGGAGTATCAGAGAGCCCGTGAGTGGGTACGCCCGAGAGAGCAGTAATTAACACCGAGATGGTTACCTGGAGTTGCGAGGCAACCTCGTAAGCACCAACCATCCATTATTCGCATCTTATCCCCGTTAAACTCCGGACCAGGTGAGGATGGGATCATGGTGAGGATTCATGACATCAAAAAGGAGCGACAAATTCCCCACCCCTCCCCCCCTTTTCGTCTCCAGTTATCCCACACTGACCTGCTCTTGCCGCAGCACCAGGAACCCGTCCCCCCCCCCCCCCAAAAAAAAGCAATTCGCCAAGCACGCACACCACGTCCCCTTCTTCGTCCTCTGCTCCCCCCAACAAGACGCCCACCATGGCCAAGACTCACGCCGCCGCCGTCTCGCAGCAGGCGGGCACTCCGCTCGTCGTCGTTGAGCGCGAGACGCCCGAGCCCGGCCCCAACGACGTCCTCATCGAGGTCAAGGCCGTCGCTCTCAACCCAATCGACTTCTACCAGCGCGACTACGGCATGCCCCCCGTGCCCATCTACCCCGCCGTGCTCGGCTCGGACGTCGCCGGCTACGTCACCAAGGTCGGCAGCAACGTCACCACCGCCCCTCCGGTGGGCTCCCGCGTGCTCGCCCTTGCCTCGGCCTTCTACCAGAACGGTTCGCCCGACCACGGCGCCTTCCAGAAGTTTGCCCTCGCCCAGTCCGAGGCCGTCACCGCCCTCCCAGACTCGCTCTCGTTCGAGCAGGGCGCCGTCTACCCCTTGGCGGTCATGACGGCCCTGACGGCCTGGACCACCATGGGCATCTCCCTCACCACCAGGTTCACCCCGGCCGACAAGCAGGCCGTGCTCATCTGGGGCGCCGCCAGCAGCGTCGGCACCTACGCCGTGCAGTCGGCCAAGGCCCTCGGCTTTACCGTCTACGCGACCGCCAGCCCCAAGCACCACGACTACATCAAGTCGCTCGGCGCCCACGCCGTCTTTGACTACAAGGACGCCGACGTCGTGTCCAAGATCGTTTCGGCCGTCAGGCAGGACGGTCTCAAGCTGTACAACGCCCACGCCGTCGTCGACGGCGCTCTCCAGCACGTCTTGGACGTGCTCAAGGAGACCAAGGGCCAAAACCCCGCGCAGGTCGCCAACTCGCCCGTCCTCCCCGAGGGCCACCCCACCCTCGACAACACCACCATCAAGTTCAACTACCCATCCTTTGACAAGGAGGTGCGGGACAAGCACATCGGTGACTGCTTCCACGGCTTCCTGGCCCCTCTGCTCAAGAACGGCGCCCTGGTTCCCAGCCCCCACTTGCAGGTCGAGTCTGGCGGCTTGGAGGGCCTGAACGGCGCTCTTGATAAGCAGCGGGCCGGTGTCAGCGGCACCAAGATTGTTGTGCCCCTTTGAGCTGGGTAATGAGGTTAATCTTAGAGAAGGGTACCATTCAAACCATCTTTGTTTAAAGCGGTACAAGTATATATGATTGCAATGAAACCAATAACATGTTAAAATAAATTGGAGATATTCTGCGATGCCCCTGAGTGAGGTTAGGATTGTGCTCGAGGTTTCACACGGGTATAATCATAATCCCATGTTTTGTAAAATAATGCAAAGTGTGATAATATGGCTGCCCAAGGGCGTTGCGAGTCTGGATGACGCTCTGATTCGGAAGACGTAGTAAACATAAGAAACGGTTCGAGGGAGGAGAAATGGTGTCGAGTTGGTACCTAGTCTATACGTACGAGTCAGGGGTGAAGCAAGGCCCAACGGGATAGGAATTCATCGCAAGGGAGGATGTTGACTGTCAGTAAGCATTGAGGAAGACGAGGGGTTATCCGAGATTGCCAACGATCATAACTCAGAAAAACCAGCTGCCAGGTTCCCCACACCATACAAAAAACATGGTACGCATTGTCAGTTATTCCAATGTTGGAAAAAAAAAAAAAAAAAAAAAAAAAAAAAAAAAAAAAAAACAAAAAAAAAAAAAAATTAACAAAAAGTTTTTTTTATTTTGACATTTTGGGGGGGCGG